>JALGXP010000407.1:0-34906 GCA_023333625.1 Bothriochloa decipiens | reverse complement strand
AGGCCATGGACTCCAGTTCCTACAAATCATGCAATGACATGCGAGGGTTTTATACGAGTGTTAACAAGGTTAGCGTACCTTCGACGAGGGCGACATGGTTGGCGAAGGTCACCACCTTCGCTGCTGGTGTCCACCGGGTGTCTTGGACCCTGGTCAGTGCCGAGGAGCTGTGTGGGGGCCCCTGGCGGAGGTTGCTCCCCCAACAGCAGCACCTCGATGGTTTAGCCTGACTAGCGGGGTCAGAGCAATAGCTTTGAAATAGATAAGGGGGCTTGATCGCTGGGTGCACTGTGCCAGGTCAACCTCCACTAGTGATGCCCCGCTGTTGCTCGTAGGCCTGGCATTGATGGGCTTATGTGATCGTGGTGTGGTTGATGGGCTTGGCGTGGGTCGTTCTAGTGGACCATTGTTGATGTGACCATTAGGGTTAGCATGTTTCATGGAGCACCATTGATCAATGGCTCCTCAAGATGCAGATCGGTCTATTATCATGGTTATCTCCTAGTGCCTATGAATAGGAGGGGTAGGTGAAGGGGTCTTTTACTAGCCATTATACTTTTTCACCAAGGAGAGCTGTTGCCCTAGTTTTCTATGGTGCGATGGTTGAGCTTGTTAGTTGCTCATCTGCTAAGGGCGACTGCAGGGGTTGTTGTCAGAGCTTCTGGCCAAAGGGACTCTATAGAGCAGAGGTTGGTGCTAGTCGAAGGTCATAGGGAAGCCTGCTTCTATTCCTATGTACAAGTTCAGGGTGAGCCGTGTGACAAAAAGGGGTCTAGATACCTTCACTCGCCATGGCTAGCTAGATCGGAGTCAGGCACGACACTGCGAGGATGAGGTGGTTCTAAATCCATACCAGGACGAGGTAGTGGACTAAAGGATTTCTTCATGGCTGGGTTGTGATTCCCTGCATTGCCATTGGTGGTGGATGTGGTGTGGAGGTTTAGGGTTTAGTTTCCTCATCTGACCCAAACTACTTTTCAAAGCTCTGTTTGTTTGTTTGGGACTGCTACTCGTAGGGTGTAGAGCTGACAGTCGAGGGCTTTGTCAAGACCAACCGCATGCATAGCCAGCCTCATAAGAACAAGGTGCCTCACAAGCTAACAAAGGAGTGGTAGTTTGGGGTGTACACCTTCTGTCACCGTTCCAGGGCTGACTTGCCAGTGCAGGCTTAGAGGAATAAGTGACTAAGCAATTGGCATGAGAGCTGGTTCTACTATCAGTTTGCAAATGGTGAAGGTTTGGTTGGGGGTCTAGCTCTACTGCCTGCGGAGGTGTCGATGGACCAGGTCCGCCCAAGGAATAGTGGGATGAACTTCACATAGTGGTACTCCTTGAATAGGTCCCATGAGCTCATGCAACATGACAAAATGCGCTTGGCATCCTCATACCATTTGGCACCTTGATCCATCACCAGGTCCATCGTGAAGAAGGGTGATGACTGGTATGAGAAGCTTGGGTTCGAGGGTCTGAAAACCTTGAAGCTTGATGTTCATGGGGCATGGGAGGAGGTTCTAGATGCTACGGCAATAGATGCTGTGGGGCTAAAATAGGTTTACTTCATTATGACTATGGAGGTTGATGAGTTGGTTGATAGGCTAGATGAGAAGGAGCTGGCGAACATCCATAACTTGATTCCTGATCTACCCCGGGTGAATTAGGTGTTTGATATCCTTGGCATTGTGTATTGCGTGCACAAGGTGGTGATGGAGGAAGTTGGGAAGAGCCATAAGAGGAAAGTGAAGGAATCAGCTATAGAGGAGTCATCAGTCAGTGAGAGTGGCCGTGGTCATGGCGGTCATGGTGGTCGTGATAGCAGCACGAAGGTCAGGGCTACCAAGATTTGGAAAGTAGCTAGTCGAGGTACCAGTGTTGCTGCTTCTGCTGGGGCACCTACTCCAGCTGCTCTAGTGCCCACTGTTGCTGCTATGGTGTGTCCTCCTATGGCTGGTCATCCTCCACTTGCAGTGAGGGGCGAGGCCAATGGTGGTCGGGCTAGCGCTGGTGGTCGACCTGTTATGGTCCGCATGGCGAGTGGTGCTATGAAGCTACAGCAAGCATTGTTTGTCATCACCATGAGCAATGATAATGAAGACAAAAGTGAACAAGCAGGCCAGCGCAGTGCAATGAGCTTGTCCAGAAGCTCATCATCTGATGGAGGCTGGGATGTGGTGAAGATTCGATGCCGATGTTACGTCACAGAGGGTTGTTGCACTGACCCTTGCTATGATGACCTCCATTGCAAGCTCGCAGGTAGGGGTGTCGATGCTAGAGCTGGTGTCGCTTGGAGTGGCAGAGCTTCTGGACTACGTTAGTTGTCATATATTTAGGTTGATGGAAAGGAGGTTTCGATGGACCCTTCCATCGAAAGAGCTACTAGAAAACAACCGCATGGCAAGGCTACTAGAGTAGCCTACCTTTCTTTGCTCAATAGCATGGGGTGACTGACCCTATTTTGCACCTGCACACCAGTGCTGACCTGTGAAGCTGCCAGTTGATGTGCACTAAGGAGGAGTGGAGGTTCCTTGTGCCTGTGTTTGAGCGGGTTAGCATTCTAGAATCTGAGGTGTTGCTTGGGAACCAACTGATCAAGAACAACTATTGGCCAGGGCTATGTTGTTGGCTCACACCCTGTGATGGCAGGACTTAGAGGAGGAGTTTCATGGGCGGCTGGCGGAGCTTGAGGTGGCTAACTAGAACTTGGCTCATGAGAACCATGAGTTAAAGGAGATGGTTGCTAGCCATTAGTTAGAACTCGAGAAGGTGCAGCAGAATGTTAAGAAGCTAGGCAATGATTTGCAGGCGACGATGAAGCACAACGTTGACTTGAATCAAGAATGGAATACTAAGATTATGGGGGTGGAGGAGATGAGAAAGAAGCTAGAGGACACTGAGGGTTGGGAAGCGGCTATGGTTGAGCCATTGGCTACTGCAATGGTGGAGGTGAAGGCTAGTTTCAACATTGTATCGGTTGATGCGGGTGGCGTTGCCACTGCTGAATTGCCTGAGGCTTTAGTAGACAACCTCCAAGACTAGCTGTAGGCAGATATTAGCATGCTGCCACAAGTCTTTGAGGCTCTGATGGAGCATGGAGCTTACTGTGGATGTCTAGCAACCACCTGCATGTTGTGGGGGATGGGCTGCAAGCACGTGAGGAAACTTGGGGTTCCCAACTATGAGTATCCCACAGTTGAAGAGGTTTGAGCTTTGACAGGATGCATATTGTAGTGTTACTGTAGGCACCATCATCCTTCAAAGCTCTGGTATAAAGGGGAAAGCGTGCTTGCATATGAGGGAGCTGCTAGTGAAACCCACCGCGTAAGTGATGTCGAGATATTCAAGTTTGCCTGTTGCTAGATAGGTTTTGTTGTGCTAATTCACAATTGAAGAGGGTCTGCCTTTGTTATTTTGTGTGCAGCTTTGTGAGCATATTGCTGTTCACCATGGGTCAAGGTTGAGGAAGTGCTGGAAAGGGAAGTTACTAATGCGATAGCGACAACGGAGGCCACTATGGATGATATCCATGTAGTTGTTGGCAAAGGCGGTGGTGGCACGGCTGGAGCTCCGCAAAGTGCTGGAGGCATGGGTGGCGAAGGTGCTACCTAGGATAGGGAAGGACAAGTTACTACGGCTGACGAATATGTTGGTACAAGCGAGGGTGCGGCTGCCGGTGATGTTTAAGGAAAGTTTGAGATTATCGTAGGCTGCCTCGCGCTGTGAGGGTCAGATACTTTTTAGATTGAATTTTTAAGTTGCGGATGCTATGAGTTGTGTTAAACTCTATGACTGTTGACGCTTTTGTGGAGGTACCTTTGGTCATGTGAATGGTCGAGGTCCTTATTTATATTGCAAAGGTGTATGTGGTTTTGATCATTCATTTGTTTTGGTATTGTGGCATTTTTGTGGCAAGACCTTACTATTATGCCTTCGTTGCGTAGGTTCACGCAGAGCCCACGCGTGATATACTTAATGTGATATCATTGATGATGAATCAGTAGGACTTCTTTATGTCTAGAGAGAATTGGGTGCGTGTGAGGCTCAAGTATCTGAGCGTGTCATTTGAGTGCTTCTGGTGGCAAAAGTTAGAAAAGTATGATCAGAGCAATCAAGAGGCGAAGGCCTTTTGGAGTAAGGTGGACATGACTAAGAAGCAGAGCATGTGTTATTTGTTTGGATTATTTGTTTGGCAAGGGTGGCGAGGCTCAAGACTCGAATGATATTGATGATGAGGCGGCTATGGATTATTTGTTTAGCAAGGGTACGTCTATGATTGAGGAATGTGGTGAGCTCAAGGTTCCAAATCCGGAGCCCATGGAGTTGGAGCAACATGATTTGCGGTGTAAGTATCATGTGAGGGTCTTGGACGAGGATCTGCCCTTGGTGCTGAAGAGTCCCTTAGCTTAGGGGCCTTTGGTTGTGAATGAGGAAGACGGTGGGGTTGGCGAAGGTACCGGTGGTGGGGCTATGGTGGAGGTGATGGCGGTTGAGGAGTTATGGGTCTCATGGCGGATGAGTTGGTGGGCTTTTTACTAGAGGAGAGGGTTGAAGATCTGGCGAGGGATATCATTGCAGAAGTTAGGTCTATAGACGGCATGTTGAGTCAGTGGCGGCCTCGGCCATGCTCACATCGCAAAGTGTGCGGGTCATGGATGAAACCTTGTTGGCCGTGATGTAAGTGATTATGTTGTGGGACTGTAACGATAGTTTCTACTTGTTGGTGCATGTGTGTGCCATGTTGAAGAAATGGTTGTGTTCTTGTTTATGTGAGGCTCGTGTTGTTAATGCGTGATAGAACGTAGCGATGCCCCGATTTCCTTTAAGCGAGGCTCGCATTCATTAACGCATGATAGAGCGTAGCGATGCCCCGATTTCCTTTAAGCGAGGCTTGTGTTCGTTAACACCTGAGAGAGCATAGCGATGCCCTAAATTCCTTTAAGCGAGGTTTGCATTCCTTGACACATGAGTGAGCACAGCGATGCCCCAATTTCCTTTAAATGAGACTTGCATTCGTTAACACATGAGTGAGCGCAGCGATGCCCTGATTTCCTTTAAGTGAGGCTCATGTTTGTTAAGACATGAGTGAGCACAGTGACACCCTAATTTCCTTTAAGTGAGGCTCGCATTTGTTAACACATGAGGGAGCATAGTGACGCCCAAATTTCCTTAAAATAAGGCTGGTGTTCGTTAACACATGAGAGGGCACAGCGATGCCCTGATTTCCTTTAAGCGAGGCTCGTGTTTGTTAACACATGAGGGAGTGTAGTGATGCCCCAACTTCCTTTAAGTGAGGCTCGTGTTTGTTAACACATGAGGAAGTGCAGTGATGCCTCAATTTCCTTTAAGGAGGCTCGCGTTCGTTAACACATGAGAGAGCACAACATTGTCCTAATTTCATTTAAGTGAGGCTCATCTTTGTTAACACATGAGAGAGCACAATGACGCCCTGACTTCCTCTAAGTGAGGTTTGCATATGTTAACATGTGAGAGAGCACAGTGATACCCTGATTTCCTTTAAGTAGGGCTCACATTTTATATATGGGTATTGATGGTTAAGTTATAGACACCCTCATTGTGCTGGTTTCCCATTTGAGGCTAGCCTCTACTAGATTATTTGTGCTTTGGGTAGGCAAGAATGAAGTGATAGACGTTCGCATTACACCGGGTTGCCTTTGGACGCAGCCCTCTGCTTGGTTACTTGTGCGCTTGGTGGTCAAAGGTTTTGATTGATGATGGACCTTCGCTACCGATGATGGAGACACATGGGGGTGCATGGTGGTTTGGTGGCTGCGCAGGAGTCGAAAGTGGCGTGAGCTTGATCCATTGTACCAACTGAAGGTTTGGCGTGGAGGTAGAGATTTGTCGGTGATGCTCAAATTCTGGTTCAAGCTCTACTTTCTTCATCTTCTTAGCAAAGGATGGTCGGGTAGTAGCTTAGGTGATATGGTTTTGTGCTTTAGTTTCTCTTCTGGCTGCTCGGCCACTTAAGAGTGTCACAGGACTATCTTGGGCTACTCAGTTGCATAGCTACGGAGATTGGAGGTGGGTTGGTGAACACAGATGTGCAGAAAGGTTTTGTGCTTCTTGGTTAAGACCCTCACATGGTCTCAGGGCGAGGGTCACTAGCGCTTTGCTTGGGTGTGTGGCTCGCACGCGGTTTGCAGGTGTAGGTGGGGTGGCTTCTAGGGGCCTACGAATCATGGTGGTGGAGGCTGCTATGCTGTACCCTCAACTGCCTGGCACTGCTGCATGCACTATCCTGAAGCCTTGTATTCCTATTGATTGTGGCTCTAGTGATTGCGGTGTACTGGTTATGCATGGTTTGTAACAGGGGCTGCTTTGGGGTGATGTGGGGTGGATTGGTCTACTTTTATAATCTAAGACTGATAGGGTTGGTATAGGGACAAGGTGGATAAGGTGATTAATTGGGGCTGTACGATGAGGGTACTATGGTTGTTGGGGTGGTGCGCTGGGTTAAGGATTATTGATGGTTGTACGGCGAGGGTATTTTGGCATTTGTTGCTGGTTTGTGGTTTGGAATAATGGTTGTAGTTCGGGTGTTGTGAGGCACGTGAGGGCATGTTCATTGTTTGACCTCCGCGCCTCCCCCTTTCTGAGGGTGGAGGTGGAGTTTGCACATGAGGGAAGCCCCAGACCAAGTGGGTGAGGGTGTGCAACTTTTTTGACCTCCGCACCTCCCCTTATCCGAGGGTGGAGCTAAAGTTTGCATATGAGGACAGCCTTAGGCCAAATAGGCGAGGGTGTGCCATTTGTTTAACCTCCGCGCCTTCCCCTATCCGAGGGTGCAGGTGGAGTTTGCATATGAGGGTAGCCCCTAGCTGAATAGGCGAGGGTGTGCCATTTGTTTGACCTCCGCACCTCCCCCTATCCGAGGGTGGAGGTGAAGTTTGCATATGAGGGCAGCCCCTGGCTAAGTAGCAAGATGTGCCAGTTGTTTGACCTCCACACCTCCCCATATCCAAGGGTGGAGGTCAAGTTTGCATATGAGGGCAGCCCCTGGCCAGGTAGGCAAGGGTGTGCCATTTGTTTGACCTTCACACCTCCGCCTATCCAAGGCCGGAGGTGGAATTTGCATATGAGATAACGGTCCCTAGTTGGCGAAGGTTTGCACTGGGCTGACCCTCAACTATAGGCGATTATCGGCCTAGGGAAATCCTTGTATTTAGAATGGCTGCTGATGAGGGCGGGGCATCAAGCCCCACCCATTTTAGCATTTAAGAGGATGGCGAGGGTAACATGGAGGTTTTTATATTACATGATGGTTGAGTATTGCCTCATTAAAAAACCTTGTGCCCCTACATAAGGAAAAAGAGTGCAGCCTCACTTTGTTCTGAATGAGTAGTAAAGACTAGAAAGGAAAATTACATCACGTGAGTGCTAGTTGAGAGTGCGCCACTAGGGATAATACTTGTGATGGTCATCAATTTTCCAGATGTGTGGTAAGTCATTGCCATCAGCATCTTGCAGGACGAAGGAACTGTTGGGAATATGCCCTACAGCTAATCTTGTAGATGATGATATTCTGATTGTATCCATGATTGATAAAGTGTTCATTGCATATCCATTATAGACAATTTGTATTGATTGACAATTATGTGAATTGTTTGTGGAACTCAATTACTTGAATGGTTATTCTAAAGTTGTCCCTGGTCGACGTTCTTGTGAGAACACACTTGAATATTAGACCAGCAAATGTATTAGTTGATGGCTATGTTTCACAAGTCATGGACATGGAGAAGTCAAACTAATAATGTGGGCACATGTGAGACATGTAGGCTGGACTGACCCAACATGAGAAAGTCTCTAGTATGGACAACGGAGATGATTCACTATCTCAATCAGGTTTTGTGTTCACAATAAATGGTGGTGCAGTTAGCTAGAAAAGTTCCAAGAAGGAGATGGTGTCCGATTCTACAGCAGAAGCCGAGTACATTGCAGCTTCTGGCGCTGCAAAGGAAGGTGTTTGGATGAGGAGGTTCCTCATTGAGCTTGGTGTGTTTCCAAATGCGTTGGGCCCATTGAATTTACATTGTGATAACAATGGGGCGATTGCACAGGCTAAGCAGCCTAGGGATCACCAGAAGAACAAACATGTACTCCGAAAGTTTTATCTCATTCTAGAGTTTGTGAAACGAGAAGAGATCAAATTATGCAAAATACATACTGATTTAAATATAGCAGATCCTTTGATAAAGGCTCTTCCACAGCCTAAGCATGAGGCGCACATGAGGTCTATGAGATTAACTCTAGTACAAGTGGGAGACTATTGGGAATATGCCCTAGAGCTAATCATGTAGATGATGATATTCCGATTGTATCCATGATTGATAAAGTGTTCATTGAATATCCATTATAGACAACTTGTATTGATTGGCAATTATGTGAATTGTTTGTGGAACTCAATTACTTGAATGGTTATTCTAAAGTTGTCCCTGGTTGGCCTTCTTGTGAGAACACACTTGAATATTAGACCAGCACATGTATTAGTTGATGGCTATGTTTCACAAGTCATGGACATGGAGATGTCAAACTAATAATGTGGGCACATGTGAGACATGTAGGCTCGACTGACCCAACATGAGAAAGTCTCTATTCGCGTCATGTACGTTATGTCCTTAGACCTGAGATTATGGTATGTACTCAAGATGTGAAACGGCCTACTTAGGGACTATCAAACGCTGCTCCATAACTGGGTAGTTATAAAGGTGGTCTTCGGGTGGTCGGGAAGCATGCTATGAGGCATAGACAATCAAGATGGAATTTGCCCCTCTCTTCATGAGAGAGATATCACTGGATCACTCAAGTGATTGGATCAACAAATGCATGGCTATGCTTGGGTTAAGTGTTAACCCACGAGTTGAACCATATATCGAGTAGCAAAGGGAATAACTTGTATGTGGTTGTAGTGGTTTGTCTGATATGATCTTTGCGTGCACATAGGAGTTGTCACGCCTTGCTAGAGGCCATTGTCAACTATTGGGTGAGTAGGAGTACTCGTCCCATGTCAATGTGTGCGTGAACCCATAGGGTCGCACGTTTAAGGGGCTAGAAGCCTAATTCGGGTTGGACCCAAATTAGACAAGGCTTAGGGTTACTAATGGGCCTTCAACTCGTGAGCTCATTGGGGACGCCTATATAAGCAAGGGGTAGGGGCGCAGTCAGGGTTCCTCACTTTTGACAGCCACTGTCGCCCTCTCCACGCTCACGCCTTCTGCTCCTCGCAGACCTAGCAGTCCAGAGGCGCATTGCTTCTTCCCTGCACTGGTGAGATTCCTTGGAGGTGCTGCATCTGGAGCACTGGGACGAACCGCGCGAGGGGATTGACGTGATGAATGACCATGCAACTGCATTGCTTGTTGTGACACGTACGACTACATCGAGTCGTCTTCCACTGCATCCACGCGTCTAGTGGTAATCCCATGACCTGTAACTAGCAGTAGATCCCAGTTTATGAGGCAGAAAAGTTTTGTTTTCTGGATAGCGTTGCACCCTCATAACCATACAGGAACCTGGTCTGATGGTTTTGGTGATGACGAAGGGTTTGAGCCAATTGTGCTGGAGTTTGCCTGCCATTTTTGTGTTATATTTCCTAATGAGGACCATGTCACCCTCGGTGAGCTAGCGTGGGTTCACTTTTTTGTTTCTCCATTTTTGCAACTCTGTTTGGTATCGGTGAAGGTTGTTGACTGCTAGGCATCTGGTTTCTTCAATGAGGTCTTTGTTGAGAGCTTCATCTTGCATGGGTGAGTCGAGGGCTATTCTTGGCGATCAGTGGCAGAGCTCTTTAGGGAGGACGGCTTCTTCATTGAAGAGTATCTTGAAAGGTCTAATGCCTATTGCTCTACAATCAGAGGTGTTATGGGACCAGAACACAGGGGTAAGCTCGTCAGCCCATTATTTGAGGGGTTTATCTTGGAGGTTCTTCTTGATTCCTTCTAGAATGATGGCATTGGCTATTTCGACGGGGCCATTGGACTACGGGTGCCTGACCGATATAAAGCATAGTTTGGTGCCAATGTGGAAGTAGAACTCTTTGAATGCAAAGCTATCGAACTGGTTCTGTTGTCGACTGTTAGGTTTCTTGGGACGCCGGAGTGACATATAACTTGCTTTGATCCATTTTGTGAAGTACTCGACTGTGACCACCGTGTAGTGAAGGTTACCTAGGGTGGTTGGCAGTGGCCCGATGTGGTCCATTGCCTATTGCTGGAGGGGCCAGGCTGGGCAAATTAGGTTCATTGGGCCATCGGGTCTGTTTGAGTGATGGGCTGCCTTTTGACAACCCTCACTATGGCGAACTAGTGAGGTTGCATCGCTTAGCACTATTGGCCAGTAGAAGCCTTGCCTGAACACTTTGCCGATGAGCGCTCTGGGGCCATTGTGTGAGCCATAAATGCCTTGGTGCACCTCTTTGAATATGGTGATACCTTCACTGGTGCTGGCACATTTTAGCCATGGGGCTATGACTGAGGCCTTTTATAGCTGTTGGTTTATGATTTTGTACCCTCACACCCCCTATGATATTCTCTTCTCTTCCTCCTTAGAGTCTGGTTCTAGGTAGCCCTTGAAGTATGCTGTGATTGGGGCTCTCCAATCTTTATTGTGGATGGTGTTGATCTACTTTGTGGGGATGTGGCCTTCGGTAGCTGGGAATGCCACAGTCTCATAGAACACATTTGGAGGTAGTGTTCTCGCTGTTGGGGATGGACTTGGTGGTGACATCCAAGAAGAATGTTTTGGTTTTGGGGATGAGTTATAGGTACTTTTGGAGCTCTGGCTCTTTTGCTTTGAATGATTTCTCAATATGCCCTGCTATGTTTTGGGAATTGGTCCTAATGATCACTCGATGAACTGAAACGTGCAGAGCTTTGTGAGGGCCAGTAAGACTGCTTCATACTTCATGAAGTTATTGGTGCAGGGGAATTCAAGCCTCGCTGCATATCGGAGCTTTATACCTAAGGGTGAGGTTAGGACGGCAGCAACCCCCATGCCAATGGCTCCAAATGCTCTATTTGTGGCGGTTCTATGTTGTCTATCTCACAGTGTCGGTCAGGGGTCCAATCAGTGACAAAGTCTGTGAGTGCTTGGGGCTTGATTGCGCTTCTGCCCATGAAATTGGTGACATAGTCACTTAAGTAGGTGGCTGTTGGCATTTCTTAGCATCATGACCAGGATTGCAAAGTCCTTGGCAATTTCACCAGAAACGCTGGTGGGTAATTTGTAACATTTATGGAACAAGTCCACAAGCGCATAGAAATACCATTGTAGCATTTCACTCGGAAGTATTTAGGGTATCATTATTTATATTTTCCCAAAGGAAGGCATGGTGTAAAAGAGTATAATAGGGACATGAACAAAATAACATGACTGCCTAATAGACCAAAGTTCATAACAGGGGTAAAGAAAGATAGATATTTGGATAATTGACACACACACTCGAGCCAATCTCAAGGATAAAGATAAAAGAAAGAACAAAGAATATCCTAGACTAGAGCAGGCATTCCTAAATAGCTATGTTAAGATAGCTGATGATCATACACATACATGTTTGTTATATAGGGTCAGAGATTCTAAGGTAAGATAGTCTGATCGTTGTTGATCTACTTTGGGCACCGAATAACAATTGGTCTTCCAAGCGTTGCTGGCCTATGGCTCTACGCTGAACCTGGACACGGGGATTACAAGGGACAAATAGGACAAGGTCACTCCCTGCCGCCTACGCCTCAACCGTATGAGAACGAGGCAAATGAAGGTAGCCTCAAGCCTAGACACCATGTCTAAGCTATCGACTACTACTCTAGCATGATATCAAGACTTACCCGTCCCTAGGGTAGAGCAATCGTCACAAGGACGAACGACGATCCCGCAAACTAACTTTGACCAAGACTAAATTAGAGAAGAACCCATCACCTCAACTTAGCTATATGTCTAAACATGTATGTATGATAGACAAAGCATAAAGTTCTATGTGATAAGGGCATGACATAGAAACTATAGTCTAGTTTGCATATCAAGATTATAACATGAGAACTTTGCTCTAATTTCATAACAAGGCTATATTGATAAGATAAGAACAAGAACAAAAGGAAGCTCTTGATAATATTTATACCAAAAGGCTCAAGTTGCTCGAGCTCTCCAAGGTAGCTCCTCCTAGCTCCAACTACATAAACTAAAACTACTAAAAAGATACAAGTGAGGGAGAGAGGCTCTTGTTGTGTGGTGTATTTCTCATGGGGGCGCTCCTCCTCTCCTTTTATAGCAGGCCAAAGGAGGTTCGGGAGCACTTAGGGAAAACCAAGCAACGCACCACCCTTCCCCATATTGAGTGTACCAACATGAGTTGGATGGGCCCAAACTGCCTACTGTGGGAGTTGGCCGACCCACATGGTCTGGCCAAGCCAATCCTGGGTCAGTTCGTGACTGACCTTGGCTGGTGGTGTAATACCCGATTTTAAGAACAAAACCAGATATACACCATATGTGAGTCCTCGGAGTCAATTCTCACATATAGCTACAAGTAAAGAGTAGTATCAATAAACAATGCTTAATATATAACATAGTTAGTACAAGAAAGATATACCCTTAGGTAGCACTCAGCAGAAAAGATAACTCTAATCTTCGGGTAAGGACTCCACTCCACTGGATCCAATTGGCTGGTTGATCACAATCCTAAACTTCCTCCTGAGGTGTGGGGAAATAGCAAGGGTGAGTCCATGTCGAACTCCGCAAGTATAACAACAAGATAGTGTAATCTCATACCACATGATCAAGTTTGATTGAATAATGAGCTGCACATAAAAAATTTAAATGAACGTATAAAAATTCCCTCAGTTTTTTGGGCCGCCCTGTCTGTGGCCACGGACGATATATCGATTTAACTCTACGCAGAGGTGTACACTTTTATTATGAGTCATGATTTCCAAATGAGTGGGTTAATTACTCCCAAGCACTCAAAAACCATATAAAGCCACTCATTGGTTCGTCTAAAAAGCTAGAGCCGCAGGGTCGTCAGATGTAGAAAAACCCTCCTTCCAATAAGGCACATCCCAGTTATACACATACTGAAAAAGCCATCCTATACCCAACTCGTAGATCCTCTAACTCGCTAGAAAAGGTCCTATGAACAACTAGAGTCAGAGCCATGTAGCCCTCACATTTGTATGTTAAGTCCTAGCTTTTGCCAAAGACAAATATTCATCTCTCATGTTTATATCACATTCATTAAACAAGCTCAAGATCATGGTCATAGAAAGAAAAACCCAAGCTATACTTGCCTTAAAACATGCTTTACAACCAAATCAACTTGTTTGGAAAGCCATGCACTTTATCTTCCATTCTGTATGCAGCTTCTGATCTCCAACACAACGCTCACCAATTAGACATGATCATAGAACATCACACAAACATCTAGATAATAAAAAGTTTTGAAAACTAATCTACACATTACTATGATCACACAGATGCGAATTCACTCTAATCGAAGCTAAAACGAAGAAGTCATGAATTAAACAAGATTTCTTTAATAAAATGATAGATTAAACTAAATCTCAAATTTTAGAAGTTGAAAATAAATCTAACAGTGATACTAACATGTAGATCTTGAAGCTACGAACCTAACACAACTTGAACGGATCGATTTAGAGTTAAAATAAAGAACTTATAAGTTTTGAAACCAGTGGCAAAACCGTAAATACTGAGAGCTGATTTCTGAAATTAAAACAAATCAAATCTGATTTTATTCTGAACCAGGGACTGATGACAAGAATATGAAGAAGTGCAGGGGCTCTTTATAAAGATTGTCATGAATGGGTACGTTCTAATCTAGACCCGTTGATCTTAAAACGGACGTCTCCGGTAGACTAGAGGTATATATGTATTTCCATCATATTTGCTGATTTATTTTTGTATGGAAAAGGCCACAAAACAGAGATAATGTCACCCTAATGTTATCATGATGTCACAAGCTAAGAAGCTAAAGCTAGCAAGGCAAGGCGCGGTGGAAGCCATAAGACGATGGAGCTAGCTTTGCTGGAACTGGATGAAAGGAACGTTCATGTCTCAGTTTATCTGCCATGGTAAGATCACTGGGAGGTTGAGCAGAGGATGGAGATCTCACCTAAGAAGGGATCGCAGACAGGCCAGGGAGCACACAGGGTTCCGGCGAGGTGGCAGCAGCATCCTCAATGCGGAGGTCGGCAACGGGATCTCGGTCGATTGGAAGATGGCAAAGGACGACTGCAAGACGAGGCTCAGTGAGACAGCTCTTGTTATGTGCTTAACACAAGGAAGCTGAAGCTCAGTTGAAGACGTCGGGTTTGAGAAGATGGCAGTAAAGCCGAGATGCATGCCGAACACGAAGAGCTTGATCGGTGGAGAGGCAGCAGCAGTTACCGAGATGCACGTCAGCTGTGTGTAGCTGCTTCCAGCAGGAGATGCTTGGCAACTTGCTCATGAGGTTGATGCGGCAGTGGGATGACGAAGTCAAACATGAGGCGACGGTGCTAGGGCTTGACAACGGTGCCGCGGGCTCAAGGCGAGATGGTGCCAGAGGTGGAGCTCCCCATCTGGCAGGGTGTGGCAGCTACCACAGCTATCGCCGGAGTAGCACCACTAGTACCCCCATGTCTTCCTCGGTTCTGATGAGCAGAGCAGCAGACATCGATGGAGGCATGGGCGGTGTGCGGTGTCTGCGTGAGGCACAATGACAGGATGAAAATAAAGGCCCACTGGCCGCCAAGCCCAGTAAAAGCCGGCCCAACAGCCTAACAGCCTAAGTGAAAGTGTCCCCAACCAAACCCCTAATTTCCCACTCGATTCCTATTCGTGTCCGCCGTCGGCCGTCTGCCTTCGTGTTGTGTGGGCCGTCGCCCACCTAGATTGCGCCCGCCTACGTCGGAGCTCCGAGTAGCGTCCTAGCCCCTTGCCTGGCAGCCCCCAAGCAGCTCTGATGGAGGGGGGTTTGGCCACAGAAGAGATTGCATGCGCGCCGAGCGCTAGCCACGGACGTGGGTGTGGCCGGGGTTGGGAAGAAGCTAAAGCAGAGTGAGAAGGAGAAGCAGGCCGAGGTCGAGGCCGAGGCGCAGGCACCCCCCAACCCCAACACCAACAGCCATGCCTCTTCTACAATTGTAAAAAAGAAATTTGTAACAAGAGGTGACTGTTGGTTCTGAGATTTAGGCATTTAGCAATTTAGTTGAGATGTGATAACTTAGAAAGTTAGAATCTGAGATATTGCTGGTTGTATCTTTGTAGATTTGAAGTCATTTTATTCAAGTATGAGTGTTAGTTCTGGATCTAGCCCAAGTACACATGTAAGTCAAATTGATGTGGCTGTCAATGTCTTATCTGAAGAAATACAACAAGAACTAGTTGTAGTTTCTGAAGTTCAATCAACTGATGTTAGGATAGAACAAGCACAAGCCCAAATAGAAGAATCACACATACAGGAAGAAGATACTGATCTCATTAGGGAATTTGATGTAAATCTTCATGTTATTGCTGATCCTGGATGTCGAATAGCAATTGATAGATTTCACATTGACATTAGAGATGAGGTTAAGAGGGCCTATTTGTTGAAGGGTCCAACCCAACATAGAGTTCATGCATTTCCAAAAACAACTCGTAGATGTTTCCGAGCAGCATGGTTTGATGATTATGATTGGTCGGAATACAGTGTTTCAAAGGATGCAACCTATTGTTTCTATTGCTTTTTATTTAGGAGATAAGCAGAGCATGAAAAGTTTGGTCATGTTGTTTTTAGTAAGATTGGCTATGATACTTGGAAGATGGCAGCAAATAGAGGATTTCTAGATCATTGTCAGGCTATTAATGGCTGCCACAACAAGGCAAGCAAATGTGCTGATGACTTTAGGAATCAAAGGACAATTTGAGTTCAATACTATAGATGCTGAGAGGAGATATGAGGTCCGAGTGACTGCAGCTTTAGACATTGCAAGATTTCTCATTGCCCAAGGTCATGCATTTCGTGGACCTGATGAATCTGCAACATCCTTAAATAAAGGGATTTTTTTAGAGATGCTAGATTGGTACAAGAAAAGGAACAATGAGGTGAGTGCTGAATTTGATGACTATTGTCCAAAAAATGCTTGGATGACTTCTCATTAGATTCAAAAGGATCTTACATTAAGTTTTACAAAAGAGATTATTAAAGAGATAAAGGATGAGATTGGGGATAATCTTTTCTCTGTTCTCATTGATGAATCTTTTGATATTTCAATAGTAGAGCAAATGGCTGTGATTGTGAGGTTTGTGAACAAAGGTGGAATGGTTGTTGAAAGGTTTTTGGGTTTGAAGCACGTGGAGGACACAACATCAAATGCACTAAAAAAGGCTTTGCTTGATATGCTTGCTGATTATGGATTATCTATTGCTAGGCTGAGGGGTCAAGGATATGATGGAGAATCAAATATGAGAGGAGAATTTAATGGGCTACAGAAGCAAATTCGTGATGAGAACCCATATGCTTTTTATGTTCACTGCTTTGCCCCACCAATTGCAATTGGTTATTGTTTCTGTCACATGTAGTTGTTCATCCTTTGATGATTTCTTCAACTATGTCAATTTGATTGTGACAAGTGCTAGTTCATCTTGTAAAAGAAAGGACAAGCTAATTACAAAACATCAGGAAGAAATTTTGCAAAAATTGGACAGTGGTGAGATTTTTTCAGGAAAGGGCAAGCACCAAAGGACAAATTTAGTTAGAGCTAGTGAGACAAGGTAGGGTTTTCATTTAACAACCTTATCTCGTATTGAGACAATGTGGAATTTTGTGGTTGAGGTGCTATCAATGATTCATGAGGATGAGCTTAATACTAGTCGGGCTGGTGGTTTGGTGCGCAAAATGGAGAGTTTCTCTTTTGTTTTGAATATGAAGTTGATGTTGAAGGTGATTCACATTACTAATGAGCTATCTCAGTGTGGCAGAACTTTCTAAATTATATGGCCCACACACATCTATCATTGTCCCCAAGACCTCTAACAGCTATGTATGTGTTCCATACAACCTAGAAAGTTCTGTCGGGTGCCCTGAAAGGACCCCGATTAAACCACCTTTGACTCATACCAGGATCAACAAAGGAGTAGCTGCAACATTACAACATTTATTATAAAATATACATCGCAGTGCAAAAGAATAATAAAATTAAATTTACAAAATATATGAATAAGTTAAATTTTTATAAACTTAACTTTAATTGCGGAAGCAGAGAAGAACTACAGAAGACAACTTAGGTAGAGCGCCTAAGTCGAGAGAGGACAACCAGATCGCGTCGAGCCCACCAACATGAACTTGATTTGAACACCAATTAGCACCTGCAACAGGGGTTCAACAAACCCTGAGTACAAAAGTACTCAACAAGACTGACCCGACGAAAAAGAGAGGTGAAGACTTAGGAAATGCAGGCTAGAGGGGCAAGGTAAGGCTTGCGAGAGACAAGAATTTTTGCAGAAAAGCTTGACAGAAAGAAAAGCTATTTTGTTCAAGATCAAAATTACCAACCAACTTCATTCTTAAACCTTACTCATTATTCAAGTTGTTACTACGACGATGAACACCGATCGAGTCTTCTTCTCCGAGAAGCAACGGCGATTCGAATCCATTTTCATTCGCAGCTGGACCTAGGTTACTGATATGCAGGAGACTCTAACTCCTAAGCATAGCAGGTGAACCGATATACCGGGATAACAACCGCAACCATATATCACCACATGATACACGTGAGCACTTCGACCTAGTATACCGAGATACGTGGGAACTTAAACCCCACAGTAAAACACACTATGACATATGTGGGGTCTCTGGCCCCACTATAAGTCACTCCATGATATACCCAGCTTCAACCATCAGTATATCACTTCATGGATGTGGATTTTCTAATTTCTCGATGTCACCAGTTCACCATCGACACAGGACCTAGGGCATCAACAGACGGAAACACTATAGAGGGACTTCGTTCCCAATGCAAGCTAGCCGTCCAGACTCGATTTATTAACTAAAAGCATGATTCCAACAAATAAAACCAAACTCATCTTTTTCATTCTTTTACCTCTGAACATTTAATTAATTAAGCAGGGCTAATCATTACTACGCATCTGTTTGAACAGGTAATAAGAAATTATGGATATAAGACAGGTAATGCAGTTGGTGGGTTTTCACTCAACTCCTATTACTTAATGCAACATATCATAACTGAAACAATAAAACTTTTATAAAATAGAATAGGGTTTGAATGCATCCGGGGCTTGCCTGTGTTACAGTGGTAGTTAGTTCTCGTCAAGATCACAGGTGTTACGCTTGACACAACTCCAGGATGGACGACACCACATCATGGATCCGCGACTTCACTTCGATGGTGGATGGCATTTTCCAGAGATCGTGCACCAAGATCCACTCACTCTCGAACAACTACACATATTTAATGATGCATGTTTTAGCATGATGAACTGATGACATGATGCACGGCAATGCATTGGTGCAAGCATAACAAGATTAAACAACTAGCTAATTATAAACTATTTTAAAAGCATTATAGAAGATAAATATAAAACTCCACATATTCTAAAATTATATAGCCATATTAGGTGTTAACATGATATAGCAGAATCATACAAAGGTAAAGGAACCAGATTTTTCATTTATTCATTTTTATTATAATTATAAACCATTTAATAAGCAATAAACAAGATAAATCAAAAGATAAAGCATACGATATCCAATGACAACAATATTTTTACTACAACACACACATAGCATAAGAAACATGTCATAAAAATTTCAAGTCAAAAGGAGTCACATAGCATGATATGAATTTTCCTTCTTTTCTATTATTAAATAAAAGGCATAAAACATAACTATTTATTTTTTACAAAACATGGCATGTTTCATATTTTAATAAAAACTAGGCATCACAAGGAACACAACAAAAGTTCACCAAAAATGGAGTTACGAAACTCCAGATATGAATTTCCGAAGTTTGAGAAAATCTGTTACAAACAGGTCCTCGGGGTACTATTCACTTGAGTCTGTAGCTGTGCAGTTAGGGCCCTAGCTTTAGTTGAATTCGAACCCGAGGTCCTTGGTCACAAATGAAGAACAGAGACACCGGGGACGGCGAATTTGGAGGGCGGGGTATTCGTTGGTGGCAAGGGAGTAGCGTGGGAGCATCGGGAGGTGGTAAGGCACTCATGGGTTGCCTTGGCTTGGCCCGAGACGGCCCGTGGCGGCACGGCCACGCGAGCCCGTGACGAGGCGACGAGGCGACATGACTGTAGCGGCTCTCCAGCAAGGAGACAGCCGGAGGAGGGGATGGGGAGGTGCAGCGCAACGAGGGCAAGACCATGGTGCTCACAGGTGAGGACAAGGAGGCATGGACGCGAGGAACGCGGGCGGCTTCAGCTTCGAGCTCGCGGCCATTGTGGCAGTGAACAGAGAAGGGGAAAGAAGGAGACGGCGGCCGGTGCTCAGCTTATAAAGGGAAAGTACAAGATGGTGGAGTGCCTGGAGCCTTCGCGGGCGTGGCCACGCAGCTGCCAGCACGGGAGGTCTCGAAGACACGGCAAAGCGGCTCACGGCGACGACGCGGCAGCAGAACAGAGGAGTAACCCGTCGGGGGTACTGTTCACAGAAAATTACAGAACTATCACTTGTTGAAAATTACAAATTACTCCATAATTTATATAGGAACTTAAAAATCTCCAAATATCATTTGCATAACTTTTCAAGAGCTACATTTTTCATTTAACAAACATTTTCAAATTCTATATAGATTTTGAAAATGAATTCAAATTCAAAAGGGAAACAAAATCCTAGAAAAAATATTTAAAATTACTTTTGATTTTTCAATAAAACTTGAAAATCTTCCAATCTATGAAATGTTCAGCTTATCAAACCAATCACTTTTCATAGAGAAAGTTTTCTCAAATTTTGAATAATTTTTGAGATATGAATTTAAATTGAAGAGGGGATAAGTGTTGGAAAACTGTATTTTTAAATTTATTCAAAATTATTTTTGGAAACTTGAAAACTTTGAATACCAATATTGTAGCTCTTGTCAAGATATACAAACTATATTTTGAGAGTATCTCAAAATTCCTTATATATTTTGAAATATAGAAAATGGGATAAAAGGGATATTTTAAATTTTTAGGGATTTTAAATTCAAACAAGGGCACATAAATAACAATTAGACATTTAAATAGAAACTAACATTACTCAAACAATTCATTCCATAAAATGACTACTCAAAACAATAAATTTTAATTAACTAACAAACTTTAATTGCAAGCAAATTCACATAAAATGATAAGGAGTTTAATGAAACCTTAAACATCATTATTTCATGTATAAAACAAGCACCACACAAAAGAAAATCTTAAAACATGAATGCATTTATGTCATGACGCTCGATGATTATGTTTGATAATGCACTTGATTATAATTTTAATTGCTTACTAACATCTGGGATGTTACACTCAGTTGCTGCAAAGAAAGGATCAAAATATTGTTCAGGCCATGTCATTGCTTATTGATGTGAAAACAAGGCTAAAGACCTTGAGAGATGAATGTTGGGAGCCATTGCTTGCTGATGTCAATGCATTTTACATAGAAAAGAGGATTCCAATACCAAATATGGATGAGGCAATACCTAGGTGGGGTCAATCAAGGCTAGATGGTAACTTAATCACTCAAGAGCATCATTACCGTGTTGATACTTTCTTGGCTTCTATTGGTGCTATTATCATCGAGATGGACCATCGCTTCAATGAGGTATCATCAGAGTTACTTGTTTGCTTCTCATGTCTTGATCCAAGAGACTCCTTTTCTAAGTTTGATGTTGAAAAGATTGCTCGATTAACTAAAATATATGAAGAATATTTCTCTAACTTGGATCACTCAAATATAAGAGAACAACTTGAGACATTTATCCTTCATATGAGAAGAGTTGAAGAATTCCAAGCTTGTCAAGATTTTGGAAGTTTGGCCATAACGATAGTAAAAATGGGAAGAGACATCACTTTTGGAATTGTCTATCACCTCATCTAGCTAGCACTACTTCTACCTATTGCAACTGCAACTGTTGAAAGAGCCTTCTCAGCTATGAACATTATCAAGATAGATTTGCACAATAGTATGTCTGATGTATGGCTTAATGACTTGATACTCTGTTACATTGAGAAGGAGATTTTTAGAGGCCTTGATGTAGGTTAAATTAAGAAGACATTTCAAGCCATAAAAAATCGAGCTATTGACTTGCCTAGGCCACCAAGAAGACCTAGACATGATTAGTTCTTAGCAGTAGGTATGTCTCATAACTTTATTATTGCATTGTAATTCATATATTACACAATAAGTCACTAACTAATTTGCACTTCAAATTTATAGGTTTCTTAGCTCTTCAAATGTATTTTTTCAGTTGATCTTTATTGAATTTTGACACTTTTCTTCAAATGAGAGGTACCACCATCAATCGCTGTTTACGTTTGGCATAGATTAGCTACTAATGTGCATCATTGTGTTGTCATTTGAAAGTTTTGTTTGTAATGCGCCACACCTAAATTTTGTTGTGAGCTCCGCCACTCGATGGTGCTGCTGTGCTAGGATTTCATGGAGAGGCAGCTGGGATGCCGGTGCTCGCTATTTAAGGGGGCGAGTCACATGGTGCACACGCCAAGGATAGCACAGCGGACTCAAACTCGCAGTGTTCATCTCGCCCACGAGCGAGAGGAGGAAGGCAACGCCGAGACGGTGGCCCCAGATGGCAGCGAATCAGAGCGAGGGAGCTAGAGAGGCGGCCAACTCGGCTTGCTTGCTGGGCCGGGGAGAAAAGAAATGGCCTTCGGGCCAAAAGTTTTTCTTTTCTTTTTCTTTGCAAGCTTTTCAAATGAGTTTTTCAAATAAGTTTTGAAATCTATTTCTATTTGGTAAAAACCACACAATACAAAATATAGAATTTACCAGCTATATGCATAACAATGTTGCTAAAACTATGATTAATTTTAATTTAATGAAAATGTTATTTTTTCTATGTTTCATGAGCACATAAATTCATAATAAATCAATTTACTCTTTTCAAAAATGTAAAGTTTAGGGTGCTGCAATTCTACCCCCCTTAAGATGAATCTCGTCCTGAGATTCAGAAAAAGATGATAAAGAGATAGAGATACTCCGCCATTGCATCTTCTTTACTGCCTCGAGTAGCTTTATCTTCTTAACAAAGGATTTCACTTCACTTTGCATACCTATTAACCATACTCCAAATAACATGCTCATTGATTCCAAACTGTAATGCAATAACTTAGCATGTTTAGCTAGATTCCCTTTTTAAACCATGCCATTCAAATCTCCTACTTCATATATCCACATTCCAAATGGCCTTCATGATTCCCTTAATCCATAGTAGGTTCTACCATTGAACACCATTCCTTATTCCTTTATGTAATTACTTCTAGTTATCCTTCATCAGTTCTCTTATTCCAAAATGAGCAAACATTGTAGTGTTAATCACATCACTAAAGTTCCATACTCAACTCGATCTTGGTGTCGTCTGAGTCTTGTTGGCGTATCTCTCCTTTGCTAAGGCATCAACAACAACATTTTCCTTCACCCAGATAATAGCATGCATGCTTCCAAGTTGCAAACCTTCGCTTACTCAATTCAACAATGATGTCACAAGATCCAATCTGATCTTTAGTGAAAAATATTCTCATGTCCTTGTGAACGCCACACTTTACCAAATAGGATAGTACCTCCATATCTCTAAGACGTAGACCATATTCGAGACCTATGGGTTATGGCCCACCATAGCTTCATCTCATACCAATTCTAATGCAATTATATTGTCACTAGATCCACCTCAACTTAGTAAAGATCCTTGGAATTCCTATGATCGGACTTGATGCTGCTCTTTATGCTCAAGTAGATAATACCTCTATGCTTCATAATAAATTATCCAAATCAAGTCAGATGGTCCAACTCATGTTTCTATAGTTGACTTGATGCATAAACCTTTGCTCTACTTCCACAATCTTACCAAAGATGCATTATAATGAAAACTCATGTGTCCAATGTTATAATGCCTTCAGTGAACCACTACTAGATCCTCACCATTCCAAACAACCTCCAAGTCATTCCTACACATTTTTATCAATTCCTATTTAACACTTCTCTTGAGTTCTTCTCCATGTAATTCCATGAAAAAGAGAACTTCCCTCAAACAAAACTCACTCACCATGCTTGGTATAGCACTAAGGTTTATGAGCTAGCCTCCGTACAATCAATTGTAGATGCCTAATATCGCTTTTGCTTTATGTCTTCATTGCCAACTTGTCTTGAGTTAAAAGTTGAACTCCCAAGTGGTGATATCTTGAAGCAAAACTTAATCTTGAAGATTATTTGAGCTCCTTGTAGATGATCCATGAAGTTTCACTAAACTAAAAACAAACACTTGCACATGGATAGACTTTCTGATGAGGACATGAGACCTATGCATACGCCCATAGAGGCTAAAGATAAGGTGAGTTCATTCCTTCATTTGCACAATGATTTTTGGTATAATTCACTTGGTTCCACATGTGCATGTTTTATTTGAATGTAGGTACGAACGTGTGTCGAAGGGTAAACTCATCAAAGTCCAACGTTCGGTTCATCGGCAGCCAGATAGGGCTTCAGTGGGAAGGCCATAACTCATGCATCCGGAGTGCGATTGAGGTCAATCAGCACTTGCTGGAAAAATTATTTGAGAATCTTTCCAATAGGTCTGGTCTTAGCTCAATATCACATCGGGAAGGCATCCAATTCATTATGACATTCCGTCACTGTTTCTACCAAGGGCTACGTCATCATCATGGGCTTATTATTCGCCATTGGGACTCTGACCCAAGTGAGAGCATGCCCCAAGGAGATGTGGAACACACCAAAGAAGCCCTTGGATGTCCTCCTCCTTGGCCACCACCTTTGGATACCAGCAGGGACGTTCAAGCTAAGTTGGAGGCCCAATCCAAGTCAAGTTCGAGGCTGTCTCGGGCTCCAGGAGCAGCATGCAATAAAACAGACACCCAGGTTGCATACAGACTCCATTTTTGACGATCTACATATGGATGGAAAGATAATTTGATAAGGAAACCAATGAAAGTGGACCCACATCAAAATTCTTTCGGGCTCAACAGAAATCGTCAAAACAAGTTGACGTCCAGAATCTATCAGAGCGCTGCATCATCATCTTTTGGGCCATTTGGGCCTTGTAATGTGTTAGGGTTTCGATTTTTCTTTAGATTAATCTATCTTTGAACAATCGCCGTTATCTGTTTGTGAAACCCCACTTTGTGATCTTAATCATATATCTGCAGTTTGTCCCAATATTTGAGCTGCGTACTTTTGAGTTCTTGCTTGTGTTCTTTGATTCACAGGCAGGGATTAGCCTTCTTGGCGAGGTCAACCAGTTGGTGACACGGTTGATAACCAGAGGAGACGTGGTGCTAAGGTTGCAGGTTCGGGTCTTTGTGATCTGAAGCGGATCGGTGTGTCGTGCTCCACCAAATCGTTGTTTATCTTGAACTGACGGAAGATCGGGAACCTAGTTCACATCAAGTTGTATTCAGAGCTAAGGTATACCATCAAGTTCATGTTTATCCTAGATCAATTTTGTTTCCATTCGTCCTATAAATCCAGAAAATTGGCCCCAAAAAAAATATTTGTTTCATCGTTGTTTTCTCCCTATCCTATCACCCCTTGTGCCATTGCAATATTTATTTCAGTTTGCTTTCTTGAATGGTCGTCCCTCATTGTGTCATTGTGTTCGTTGGTTTAGACGAGTCTAGGTCTAGTTTGTGTCGCCCATCAGTTTGATCGCATTTTTTTAGCAAATCGTGCTCTAGTTGCATGTCCCTAATAGAGTTGTGTGTGGACACAAGCTTTTGTGCAGAATACATAAATGACTACCTAGTGGAGCTCACTAATTCTTTCCATCGGTGCTGCTCTTAGATTTCAAGAAGTCAAGTTTTAGCAGAGAAGGCAAGATTTTGTCCATCTAAAAGGAAGTAACTTATCTCCTTGACATCTATAGGTTTGGGGTGTGTTTATTTGCCGTTTCCAAATCAATTAGTTGTGTATCTATACTTTGCAGCATATTCTATAAAATGACGAAAGAAAAAGGCAACGAGGTGCAAAAAAAAGGTAAAAGCCGCACCAAAAACAAAAGTAAAAGGCGACGAGCTGCAACAAAAAGTAAAAGCCGCAGCCAAAAAAAATCTTAAAAAAGTGGAAAAAAATTCAGAAGTGCTTGCATCCTTTTATATCCTTGTGCTGAGTTGTATAGTCGTTGCTTGCTTGAACTAGGTCCACGGCGAGTTTAGGCCAATGACATAGACTAGCTTGGGACTACTTTTCAATCTTGCAATTTTTGAATTAAATTGTTGCTATTCCTTGCTACTATATTTTAAGCCTCCTAAAGCTCCACATATATACTTCAGATCAGTATAGAAAAAGACCTTGCAATCGTGGTGCCACTTCTTCATAGGTATCACAATCAAGTCCCCGGTTGACATCCTCTACTAGCGTTGATAAGAACTTGGTAAGACGTGTGTGAGGGTGTGATTCCACCAACCCATAAATAGTTGATAGGGCATTTATTGTGCTAATAATGTCAAACAACGAGTTTCTTTTTTAGAATGAATTGCAGGACATCGCACAACGAGTGCTCAGTTCTCAAATGGAGAATGCGCAGAAAAACCAGCTCAACAAATTGTTCCAAATATACTTTGTTGTAAAAGAATGGCGTTGTCAAGTTATGATTGATGGTGAGACTTGTGGCAACCTTGCAAGCCTAGAGTTGGTTGAGAAGCTTGGTCTAACCACAAGACCACATCCACATCCATACTACATTCAATGGGTAAATTCTTGGGATAAGATAAAGGTAACTGAAATTGCACGTATTGAGTTTTCCATTGGTTCTTATAAAGATAGTGCTGAATTTGATATAGTACCTATGCAATCATGTCAATTATTATTTGGTAAACCTTGGATATTTGATAATAATGTTATGCACCATGTGATTACTAATCAATATTCGTTCAAATACCTTGGTAGAAAAATTACTCTTGTACCTATGACTGCTGCTGAAATTATAAAAGAAGATCTCTTGAGAGTAGAGAGAAGGAAAAATGAGCCTTTTAGAAAAGAATGGATTGTTTCAGATGTTAAAGTTTCTTCATCTAAATCTGAATTTTTGCAAAGTGAAGATATTGCTTTGCCTCTTGTTCGAACTAATATTTTGCAGCATGAATTTAAAAATGAGGACAATGTGACTGAGAAAGATCAGGTAAATGTCTCAAGTAAGAACTCTCCTGCTGAGCTTAATTTGTCCACCACTCATGCTATAATAGAGCAACATTTAGTGGACACCAAATTTGAATTGCCTTTGGTACATGATGAACTTTCTACTAATATTTATGATAAAGCAGAGTTGAGTGATAGTGCTATGCTTATTCCTATGTCACAACTTATGAAGGCACTAATTCTTTTGTTTTGGAACAAAATACTTGTGCTAAAAATAAGAAATTATTTCCCATTAACACTGAAAAAGATGAGCATAAATTATTGTTTTCTCTAAATACTTTGGGCTATACAGAGTTTGATGCTTTGTGTGCTCTTAGTAGTTTGGAAGAGAAGCTTAAATGTTTTGAACTGCCATGGTTGTCTACCTATACATATCACTTTATTGGCAAATATAATTGTAAAGGAGAGTATATAGTGCATCGTGTCTTCATTTGTTCAAATCTAAAATCTCCTTTGACTATGCATAAATATGATCAACTATAGGGCTGCAATAGCTATAACTATGTCATGTCGAGATCCCCAAGTTTTATTATAAAGAAGTAGGTTACATTTCAAGAAGGAGAGCAATGTTGGCTACTACCTACAACCTATCCTCCAGCTAAGCTCAAACCGAGGATGGTTTGTTGTCAAGAAGGAGAGGATGATGAGGACATGAGACCTATGCATACGCCCATAGAGGCTAAAGATAAGGTGAGTTTGTTCCTTCATTTGCACAATGATTTTTGGTACAATTCACTTGGTTCCACATGTGCATGTTTTTATTTGAATGTAGGTACGAACGTGTCTCAAAGGGCAAACTCATCAAAGTCCAACGTTCGGTTCGTCAACAGCCGGATAGGGCTTCAGTGGGAAGGCCATAACTCATGCATCTGGAGTGCGATTGAGGTCAATCAGCACATGTTGGAAAGATTATTTGATAATCTTTCCAATAGGTCTGGTCTTACCTCAATATCACATCAGGAAGGCATCCAATTCATCATGATATTCCGTCACTGTTTCTGCCAAGGGCTACGTCATCATCATGGGCTTGTTATTCGCCATTGGGACTCTGACCCAAGTGAGAGCATGCCCCAAGGACATGTGGAACACATCAAAGAAGCCCTTGGACATCCTCCTCCTTGGCCACCACCTTTGGATACCAGCAGGGACGTTCAAGCTAAGTTGGAGGCCCAATCCAAGTCAAGTTCGAGGCCGTCTCAGGCTCCAGGAGCAGCATGCAATAAAACGGACACTCAGGTTGCATACGGACTCCGTTTTTGACGATCCACATATGGATGGAAACATAATTTGACAAGGAAACCAATGAAAGTGGACCCACATCAAAATTCCTTCGGGATCAACAGAAATCGTCAAAACAAGTTGACATCCAGAATCTGTCAGAGCGCTACATCATCATCTTTTGGGCCATTTGGGCCTTGTAATGTGTCAGGGCTGTGTATGGACGTGTGTAGGGGTCCTTGGACGCCCCTTAGGCTATATAATGAGCAGCCACTATCTACGTTAGGGTTTGGGTTTTGCTTTAGATTAATCTATCTTTGAACAGTCGCCATTATCGGTTTGTGAAACCCCACTTTGTGATCTTAATCATATATCTACAATTTGTCCCAATATTTGAGCTGCGTACTTTCGAGTTCTTGCTTGTGTTCTTCGATTCACAGGTAGGGATTAGCCTTCTTGGCGAGGTCAACCGGTTGGTGACACTGTTGATAACCAGAGGAGACGTGGTGCTAAGGTTGCAGGTTCGGGTCTTTGTGATATGAAGCCGGATCGGTGTGTCGTGCTCCACCAAATTGTTGTTTATCTTGAACTGACGAAAGATCGGGAACCTAGTTCACATCACTTTCAATCATAGAGACAACTGCTTCTTCCAAGTGAAAGCACTAGAGTGCACAAAACCTTCATCTTGCATCTTCATTACCTTGGCTACCCCCGTAAGAAAAGATAAACTAGGGGCACCAAAGGTTAACTTGCTTCTTCTTCTAAGTGAGTTGATTATCATCATGTCCTGTCATCCCATAGAGACTCATGTGCATTGTCAAGAACTAGTAACTTGCACTTCCTCATGAGCAGAATATCAGCAGTGCAGTAAAACATCCGTATTTCTCATTCTGTTAATCTAATGAAGTTGTAGCATATACCGTTACAAAGCTTATGAAATTATATACAATTTGCATTTTTATCATATCATCAGATTTGGCCAATAACTTTGTGGAAAATAACTGACAATAGAAACTATTCAGAACTTATAGACAGCACAGAAACTTTAGATTGTCATAGTTATATATCCTTTCTCAAAATAGGTAAAAAGGTGATTCTTGTGGCATTGGAAATATACAAAAGTCTAGTTGTTCCCAGAAAAATTTCAAGACCATTGTGCAAACCAATCTAGAGATATATCTAAAAATCCATGGACCGCTCATGATTTCAGACAGCGCAAATGCATCATCTTGTGATTTTCATAACTCGCAAACCATAACAGCTATGATGGTGATTCTTGTGGTAAGGATAACATGCTGAAGTCTTTTATTGTCTAGAATTTTCTCATGACTTTTGGCTTCCCGAGGACAGATATACAAACCGAAGAGAATAGACTGCTCTGAGAGGACAAGATAGGAAGAACAAGAGGGAACCAGAACCCAACTATATGTTCTTCACCTTAGGCCTACGAACTAAATGAAATTGTGAAGGAACCCACAAGATCATTGCAATCATTACAAAGATCCAAAATAAACATAAGAATAATGTCAACATAATAATGCATTAAAGTGCACAAAGCAAACATTGGCTCAACTCATGATACTATTGTTCTCTACATATCAAGGGCAAAGATCCTAAAGCTTCCTCTTCTAATAACGCATAAAGGTGATAAGAGAGAGTTTTAAAAGAATTTCAATGCAAGGAGTAGACAACAAAAAGGGATTTAAAATAAGCATCAAGGAGGAGATGAATAAGGATAGAGATATAGTAGAGAAGAAAATATTATGGTTTATAAATCAAAAGGCTGTTATAGCAATTTCAAAACCTTGTAACAGCCAATTTCTATCTAGGATTGTGTCCTACAGTCAGCATTACAGCTGATACCACTTGTAATACCCGATTTTAAGAACAAAACTAGATATACACCATATATGAGTCCTCGGAGTCAATTCCCACATATAGCTACAAGTAAAGGGTAGTATTAATAAACAATGCTTAATATATAATGTACTTAGGATAAGAAAGATATACCCTTAGGTAGCACTCAGCGGAAAAGACAACTCTGATCTTCGGGTAAGGACTCCACTCCACTGGATCCAACTGACTGGTTAATCACAAGCCTAAACTTCCTCTTGAGGTATGGAGGAATAGCAAGGGTGAGTCCATGTCAAACTCCGCAAGTATAATAACAAGGTAGTGTAATCCCATACCACATGATCGTGTGATTGAATAATGAGTTGCATATAAATAATTGTTGACGGTCCTTAGCATCTAATTACCAACATCATTTTAATACTAAAATAAATAGAAGGTAGGGCTTTTATCTAATCTTTCCATGAGTTTTGTTGTTTATGTGACATGCAGGTCTGACACGTGAAAATGCATAAAAGTCACAAGAAAGCACACTTCAAGAAAACATCTTTAGAGAAGGAGCAAACTAAGAAAAATGAGAAAGCCCACCTCAATACAGAACTGGACCCATCCGTAACCACGAGGGAGGTCCAGGCCCAGGGAGGAACCGACCACCCAAAGGCAGTGGCCAGCGGGCCTAGCCAGGGGACTGACCGCCCCCCGGGACCGGTCGCCCCCCTGGTGGGGCCTCTCGGGCCTAGCCTTCTCAGGTGATGCTTGGGTCGGTTCCCTCAAGGCGGTTTCATCTCCTCCTAATTGAGGAGACGCCCAAACCGTCCTACTTGAGCTATAAAAGTAAGGCTCCTTCACCATTCTAGACACACACCATCATTTGGAGCACTACACCTCACATTTCTTACTTGTTCTCTTTAGTTTAGTGTTAGTATTTGAGCAAGGCAAAGCTATCAAGGAGAGCTTGTCTCCTCAGAGGAATCAAGAACATCTTGGTATGAATATAGACCAGTTCTCCTCTATGAGCAAATTCTTATCTTATTTATATAGCTATGCCTATGAATTAGAGTATAGTTGTGCTCATATTATGTTCATGACATATAAACTAGCCTATAGTCTATGTGTTATGTTCTTGATATGTTCATCAAAGTTCTTCATTATTCATTGGATTAGTATGAATAGAGGAAGAACTAAGGATGGGATAATAGTTCATTGTGCCATCATGGTTGCTCCTAGCCGAGCCTATCAATCCAAAAGGTTGGGGTCCCGAGAGGTTAGGAGTTGTTTCCAATTACATGAGTGTGGTGCTTGGGTATGCGGAGATCAGTGGATATGTTGGTGCCCCATGGGTAGAGGGGTAGGTGTGCAGGTGGTTATAGCCCTGTCCATCCCTAGCACTCCCTCATGTTCGGGTATTGAGTAGGAGTTCGTAAAGTCTTTATTGGCTGGTAGACCAGCTATGGGGATCTCCCTACCATCCCAGACTTAGTCCTAACTTTAATCATATTAGTTAGATGTTACTTGCTATTCTTTGCATAGCTGTATTAGACCAATGCCTACTCACGTAGCTATTCTTTTGTTCTTTATTTATCTTTTATCCTTGAGGTTGCTTCGATCTATGTGTCCACTATCTTGAGAACCTATTTTTACCCCTGTTTACTATGTCTACCTATGCATTCAATAAGTAATCATGTTTGTACCAAAGCTAGATACATTCCTCATGCCCTCCTACGAGAAATTATAAATACGACACCCTTGAATACTCATGGGTTCAAATGCTACAATGATAGTTCTATGCGCTTGCAGATTTATTCTTATTTCATAATGAGCTATCGATTGGCGTACCTAAGTACCATTACTTAAGGACTATAATTCTTGTTGCACCCCATGGCGTCGTGCCACAGTTTTGCATATCATAAGTAATGACGGTGAGGATAGCCAATCCGGCACTTCTAACTGCTATTACCAGACTGCATTACCTAGGCCGGCGCCTTTAAGGGCCAAGGGTTACCTTTCTAAAGTAATGGTGGTTAGGAATGTCAATTCATGTTTCTAAGTATTATTATTAAGGACGGACTTATTGTCTATCTTTAGTATTGATGTAAGAAATGCCAACAAGCATTTCTAATGTCGTTGCCAGGGAGGGCAAAAGAAAAAATCAAACATCTAGCATTGGCATAAACATTGATTACAAAATAAGCATTGGTAGCCATAGTTTAAACAGGCTAACTTTGCTGTTTTCTTCCTCTTTTTATTGGAATGAAAACAAGATAGTGTATGAGCGGTTTCAACCTACCGGAAAACTTCGTCAACGATTCGGAAGCACTCCTAAGGAAGAGAAGGGCTCATACCATTTCTTCTTCTGCTACTCCACCGGTAGACAAACCAGTCACTTCTGCACCATCTGCTATGATCACCATGGCCAAGTCACTCCGTGAGTACAGCACCCCCACTGTTGCCAATGTGCCCGTTGGGCCCACTGTCAATGTCGGGAATAGAAACTTTGAGCTCCGCACTGGCTTACTCATGATGGTGCAGGCAAACCAATTCTATGATTTGCCAAGTGAGGACGCAAACACGCATCTGCAAAACTTCCTTGAGCTATGCGAAACAATCATCATTAAAGATGTCGCACCAGATAGCATCAAACTCTGATTGTTTCCCTTCTCCCTCTTGGGGAAGGCAAAGCAATGGTTCTACCAAAGCAAGGAAGCTATCAACACGTGGGACAAATGTTCCACAGCGTTCCTCATGAAGTTCTTTCCCATGAGCAAAACAAATGCTCTATGGGGGGAATATCAAACTTCTAGCAGACTTCACTTGAGTCCATTCCTGAGGCTTGGGAAAGGCTCCAGGGGTACATCCGGGATTGTCCCCACCACGGGATGGAAGATTGGCTCGTGCTGCAAAACTTCTATGAAGGCCTCATGGCCATGTTCAAAGGGCACGTAGATGCCGCTGCTGGGGTGCATTCCTCTCCCTCACCATTGAAAGTGCCACGACACTAATTGAGAAGATAGTGGATAACCAGAGTTGGGGAGAAAGACGCAAAACACAAAAAGGCATGCACACCATGTAGGAGACAGACCTGCTTGCCACAAAAATAGACCTATTTATGAAGAAGCTTGAGGGACGTGCCACTGATAGTACCACCGGCACCGTCCAAGCCATAGACTCACACATGACATGTGAGAACTATGGAGATGTTGGCCATTCGGGGAACAATTGTCCTGAAACCTAGGAAGAAGCATCATTCGTCAACAACGGGTTTCACCAACATCAACAACCAGGGGATGGGTGGAACAACTAGAACTGCCCCCAAGGTAACTCCTCCAATTTTAATTTCTCCCAACCTTCATTGAAAGATCTTGTCTTAGGATAGGCTAAGATAAATGAAAATCTTACAAAAAAGCTTTCTTTTAATGATAAAATGTTTGAAAACATAAGCGCTAAGCTTGATAGTCTGTCCTTATCTATTAAAGATTAGGTAAGTTTTAATAAAAGAATAGAAACCTAGATCGCTCAGCTTGCTGCTAAGTCTGCTGTTAATCCTGATAGTTTTGTTGAAAATGTTAATTATGTGACCACGAGAGGGGGTAAGACCACTCGTGATTCACATCCCAACCATAAGATAGGAAGAATTTCAAGGCAACAAGAGGAAATACCGGTTGAGTCAGTAGATCCACAAGAAGAATCTGTAGGGGATGAGCCAACACCAAAAAACTATGTGGACACCATGATGCTACCTTTCCCCACAAGATTAAGAAGGAAGAAGAAGGCCAGAGATGAGCAGTTCCTCCGATTTGTGGAAATGATCGAGAAGACACATGTCAGCATCCTGCTGATGGATGTCTTGCCCATACCGTCCTATGCCAAGTTCATCAAGGACATCATCAACAACAAGTGACCATTGCCATCCACAGACGTTGTCAAGCTGACGAAAGAGTGTAGCGTAGCTATACTCAATCATCTGCCCAAAAAGAAACAAGACCCTAGGTGCCCCACAATCACATGCTCCATTGGCACCCAAAATTTCAACCATGCCTTGTGCGATCTTGGGGTGAGCGTAAGCATCATGCCGAAGTCAGTCTTTGATAGACTGAATTTCACCAACTTGGAGCCCACCAACATGACACTCCAGTTGGCTGACTCGTCAATTCGGTACCCAGCAGGGATTGCACAAACTATCCCTGTCAAGATTAGAGGATATTATGTCCCAGTGGATTTTATGGTGCTCAACATGGAACTTACAAAGGAAACACCACTGATCCTAGGAAGGCCATTCTTGAGTACGGCAGGAGCCCAAATTGATGTGGGAGCTAGAGAAATCCGCTTCAATATCAATGGCCAGGAAGAAAAGTTTGAGTTGAGGCCTCGCCGTTAGGAAGAATGCAACATGATACGCATCTGATATGGGCCGAATCCCCAAGGTATCAAGGAGGTTGAGATTCAGCCCCAACTTTTGAAAAATATATCAAAAATATCAAAATAATCAAAGAAAAAGCCAGAGCCAAAGGAAAAGGTGGCTCCTAAAAGAAATATAAATAGGGAGTAGAAAAACAAAATGGCTCCTAAAAAGAAAATACAAGAAAAGAGAAAAGAAATCCCCAAGACTACACAAAAGAAGACGGTGTGGAAACCTAAGGAAAAGGTCGGACTTACTACCACACAGCCCAAGATCACTCAAAAAGTGTGGAGGCCCAAGCAGGTGCAGCCGTCCGCTTCTCCCAAGACGGATGTGCCATCATCAAGCAATCAATGAAGGGAGGAAAAGTCCTACTCAACGGACTTTAAAAGGTGAGCCCTTGCCGAAGGTAAATCGGTAGTTATCCTCAGTTCTTATTTATTTCTAGCAGTTTATTTATCTTTAAATAAATGCCTAAATAATTTCTTGATCCTCTAAAAATATATATATAAATATTTATTTATATTTTATAAATAAATTTATGGTTACCTGGTGCCAGTGTTGCATTTATGATGTGTCTAAAATACCCTATGATCTTCCTTTTCATGCACAAGAATCTTTGTGATCATAGGATTATTTTCTCTTAAATGCATGATATTGTGGTCTTGAACATATTTTCATGAATATCATTCATATCCTACACCCTATCACACAGACTATCACTCTGATTTACCACGCATCACACTTGATCGCAACCGGGATAGAGATCCATGCAGTCAGAGGAACACCTGGCCGAAAACCAAAGGCTCGCAGGAGGACCCAGGGGACCGACCGACCCTGGGACCGGCCGCCCCTGGCCACGTCGTATCATGCCAATCTTTTTTTGTGTCTCCCTCTAATCCTTCCAGCATCGCATCCTTGGTTACGATCAGGTTGTCCCCTAGTCAGAGACCACAGTAGCACCTATAAAGACCCCCATAGGCCTCTCCTCTCCTCACACTAACCATTTCTCTTCTCCCTCTTGCAAAACTTGCTAAGCTCTCCCATTTCCAAGTGCTAACCATGTCTAGCTCGCT
>JALGXP010000406.1:0-35018 GCA_023333625.1 Bothriochloa decipiens | reverse complement strand
CTTTGAACCATTGTAGGATGGTTGGCTTAGCATCTTTGGGAACGCTGCTCATCGCTCTTTTGCACCAAATGCATGGAAGGGCAATTACATATAATAGCCAAATCTAGCCTAGCTTTCACATTATCTTCGCTCTTTTTAGCTATGTCAAAACATGTGTTCCATATGGCTTCACCCATATTCTTTTCATTATGCATCACATCAATATTGTGTGGAAGTATCAACTTTTGGAAATATGGAATCTGCCTAAAACAAAGTTCATGTGTCCAATTGTGCAACCGTAGGTTTGCATATCACCAACAAACTGGTTCACATGGGCTTGCACTTCCTCCCCTGTTAATTACCTAGGTGCCTCATCAAACACCATGGTGTTCTTGCGAAAAGCATTAGCTTTAGTTCTAAATGGATGATTTTCAGGAAAGAAACGTTTATGGGTATCAAACTAGCAAGCCTTATGACCATTAGGGAGTAGGAATCCTCGAAAACCACACCCATATGGGCATGACAACCTACCATGGGTGCTCCAGCCAGCAAAGTCCCCATAAGCCATAAAGTCGTGTACTGACCAAAGGTACATTCCTTTCATTGTAAACTCCTCCTTCAACGAAGCATCCCATATTGTGACCCCATTCCAGAGTTCTTGAAATTCATCAACTAAAGGCTGCATTAAAACATTCAATTTTCTACCAGGATGCTCTGACCAGGAACAACTAGTGTCGTTACCCAGGAAATGGGTACCCCAAACCCTTGGTTTGGGGGACTAAATCCCCGCAAAATCAGCAACACGAACCCTCCAGTGACCTCCCACGAATAACGTTCGAAGGCCCGCAGGCTAAAGCATATTGGGTTGACCCATGAACGGACTGCGACGGCCCAAAGCCAAAGCCTGCTCGAGGGGCTACCGAGCGGACCGGGACTGTACACTCGAGGGTACAATTCGGGCTACCCCTCGAGGACGGAACTTCGCCCGGCGAACGAGCCTGCCCTCGAGGACGGAACTTCGCCCGGCGAACGAGCCTGCCCTCGAGGACGGAACTTCGCCTGGCGAACGAGCCTGCCCTCGAGGACGGAACCTCGCCCGGCGAACGAGCCTGCCCTCGAGGACGGAACTTCGTTTGCACGAATGGGCAGCCCTCGAGGACAACGCACCCTTCGGCTACCGACTCTCCCGTACGGATCCGGACGCATTTAATGCGTTTTACCTACCCCCGCCTAACCGTATGGCCACAGTCATGGTAACAGTCGTGGGAGTGGCGGTCAAATCTTGCTTTTACCGCCCATGCCCCGGAATCCCGCGGATCGTACTTCGCTGTTGCACCATGCCAAGCACTGTGCCCCGTCCAGCGCCCCCTCGAGACGTATGAATCAGCGCGTTTCCCGCATTTCCCGGGATTCGACCTTATCCGGTGAGGCTCGACCCCTTCGACTCGACCCCCTCAACTCAATCCAAGTCCTCGATCGCCGCCCCTCGACTCCGTCGGACGAACCCTCGAGCGGGACTCCAACGACTCCGGGCTGCACTTCAACAACTCCCGACGCGACGGCTGCAGGGCCTCCCATACCGACGTACATCACTACAGCAACACCGACGTGATCGGCCTCAACGCCATGCGTCACCGGCCATGCGGACTCTAAATATATGTACTCCTGTGCCCCTCCTTCGCCTATAAAAGGAGGCGCCAGGACGTTAGAAAAAAAGGCCCCGAACGACAGGATCTAGAGCATAAAAACGCTAAGTCTTTAGATCACAGAACGACACCGTGAGTCAGCGTAAGGTCGAGAGCTAGGCGTCCGAACGCCCAAGCCCCACCTCACGCTCCTCACACCTGCTTGTATTTTCCCCTGTACTAGCACTTCGGTGCAAGATAACACGAACTATCCTCCCCCCGCTGGACGTAGGGCCTTCTTTGCCCGAACCAGGATAAATCGCCGTGTCCTTCTTGCATCACCCACCGGATTAAGGGAGCACGCAATTACAAATATTACTCGTTGGAGTTAACCCCTCGAGGGTCGAAACACCGACAACTAGAGCGAGGAAAATACACTCATGCCTTAAGAGTGTGCCAGGAGGAAGGTTCAATGGGGTCACAAAGACTGGCCAACATGAGTAAGGCGTAGCATTTACATCAAATGGTTGGAAACCATCTGTTGCTACTGCAAGGCGCACATTTCTTTTTTCCTTAGCAAATTCTAGATAGTCATCATTAAATCGTTGCCAAGCTTCTCCATCACAAGGGTGCACCATCTTACCACTTGTTGAGGGACTATATGATCTCATTAACTTGGCTATCTCCCCATGTAGATATAGCCTTTGCAGCCTATCTTTGATTGGAAGATAGCGCAAAACTTTGCGTGAAACCTTTTTCCACCCTTCCACATACCGACTAGTACCACAAAAATCAAATTTTTATTTGTTCTCATTATCTTTGTAGAATAGCATACAATTGTTATAGCAAACATCAATTTTGATATATTGCATACCAAGACCCTCTAATAATTTCCTAGATTGGTAGAAGTCATTAGGTAACTTGGAGTCAGGGGGGAGAAGTTCATGTACTATGCCTAGTATATCATCATATTATGTGACTGACATGTTGTACCGTGACTTCGCAGCAATCAAGCGAGCAACAGCAGACAAGCGTGAGTGTGTGGTTCTATCATGAACTAACTCATCTGCATTAGCAACCATCCTATAGAAAGCTTTGGCATATGCAGTTAATTCAGCATCCAGTATAGGTGGATGGTGCCCAGCAAGGTCAACCAACATTTGATCCATCTGATCAACTTCATCAGTGCCCTTTCTATTTCCCACACCATCATATCCATCATGTTAACTCAGCCCCTCACCATGCTCAGTCCAAGTTTCATAGTCTTCCTTAAAACCATACCAACACAAATGCATCCCTACAGTCGATCTTATATGCCTAAAATAGTTCCGACATTGTGCGCAAGGACACTTAATAGTATCATTTTCAGCTACACCAGGATTTGAAAATGCACTATTCAAGAATCCATTGGTTCCATTAACCCATTCAATTGAGGGAGCTTTTCCACGTTGCCAACCATTATACATCCATGTTCGGTTTGACATATTAACTAGTTCTGTTTCAAATATTCATATATTAGACATCACAACAAATAAAGCTCAATTATTTTTGGTGCAAGAACAGACATTCCAAACTCAGACATTGGGCACACAAATAGAATTTAGAATAACAACATACAGTAAATAGATCCAGTGAAGAAAGAAGTACCTTGAGTCACAATCACAGGTCCTCAACAATTCTTCGATCTTGAAAGTAGTACACAACACGTCCAAAACGAAGCTTCAGTCCTTTCTTAGCACCCAAAACTTCACTGCAGCACTCTTTCCTTAGCCCAACCTTCAATGCAGCACTCTGCTTAGCCCAAAATCTTCACTGCAGCAAGGTCACAGAGAAAAAAATGAACCTTAGACCCTTACATACAAATATTATCCACACAAGAATAGATCCACCAAGCCATAAGAATCTGCATTACAGATAGTAGTAGAAACATGTCGATTTGTGAAGGAGAAATAAAACATGCCTATTTGGTCCTCTGAAACATGGCTGCTACTCAACTTGCTGGTGTCGATGGCTGCTGCTCCCTGCTCCTGCTCACTAAACAGTAGAGGCAAACATAGAAAAAGTAGATTGACTTAAATCCCACAAAAATTTCAGAGAAAAAAGAAGAATGGGTGTTATACTATTACCACCACACAAGTTCAGGGAACAAGCCACGACTATCTGTACACAGTCGGGAGAAAGATTTGGATTTGAGTGATGGCATTGAGTACCTATGTACTCCCTGCTCCTGTAGTCCTGCTCTGCGCCAAGAAGTCCCAGTGGCCGGCACCCAAAGCCAAGAGGCTGGCACGGGACGGGGGGTGACCTGGGAGAGAGGACCCAGGCCGCGCATGGGAGGTGTAGTGACCGGGGAGAGAGATGGCGGCGGCCGGCAGGGGCTTAGGGAGGCACGGATCTGAGGCCAGGATCTTAGGGGACGCTAAGAGGCGTGGCCGGGGAGAGGGGTGGCGGCCGGCGAACGGCATGGGTGCGGCAGCGGCGGCCGACAGTTTGCCACGGCCGGCGGCCAAGCGTCGGTGGGAGTGGGCGGCCGGGTGGAGCGCGTGACGGGTGGCGGTCGGGCGGGGCACGAGGGGTGGCAGCCATGTGGAGTGGATGCGCGCGGGGGTTGGGCGGCTGGGCGGGTTTAAGGATGGCAGCGGGTCGGGTCCGGGACAGGTATCCGTGGGTTTCGGGTCCTGCGGTTTAGGTTTGGGGCTAGTTTTTCACCCATAATTTTCAGGTTTGGGTACCCAAAACCTTTCGGGTTCGGGTTCGGGTTCAGTTTTCACCCGTGGATATTCAATGGATATCCGAAATATGTATATATATTTGCGTATATGTGAATATGTGTAAATACTTATATGAATATGTGAATATGTGTATATATATCCGCGGGTTTCGGGTATCCATTCGGGTTTTGGGTATCCGTGGGTTTGGTTTTGGTTATGAAATTCCACCCGAATCGGTTTCGGGTTCGGGTTTTGATTTCGGGTTTTGGGTTCGGGTGCACGGAGACTCCACCCAATCCGAACCCGACCCGTTGCCATCCTTAGGTGGGTTAGGGTTAGGACTTTATTTTCTTTTTTATTTTTTCAGGAGGAAGAGCAAACGCCAAAATAAAGAGCACGAACACCGAAATAATGCCTATGGATCGGGTCCTCCTTTGGATGGATCTAGTCCCTGGCGCCACCTCTCATCTTATCCCCCTCATGGCCGCGCCAAAGGCCTTCTCCGACTCCGCCTCCTCGTCACAGCGGTCTCCGGTCCTGGTGCTCATCGTCGGCTTCGTCGTCGCAGCAGTCCTCGCTACCCAGGTAAGTAGTAATAAAATAAAGTCCGCCCTCCAAGCATCTCCATCCCCGTTCATCCCCATCCTCTGCTGCTGGAATTTGCATGTCGCCGCCCCCGATTAGGCCGGTGTTGAGGTCGATTTGAAGGTTGTGCCTATGGATCAGCTCCTCCTTTGGATGGATCTGGTCCCTAGCGCCACCTCTCACCTTCTCCCCCTCATGGCCGCGCCAAACGCCTTCTCTAACTCCGCCTCCTCATCACAGCGGTCTCCGGTCCTGGTGCTCTCTTCCTGGTGTTTGCTCGACAGCACCGCCTCCCCCTGGGATCCCGGTATCTCTGGCGACAGCTACAACTGAATCTTTCGGTCGCTGGTGTGCCCCTCCACCGCTGGCTCCTCTGGCCCATCTTCAACCGACGCCTTGCGCGGTCATACCACTTGGGTGCACGCGTCCTCGACGCCCCTGCGACCCCCCCGCCGGCAGCTTCGTTGACTTCACCGCCATGGACAGCGCTGCCGAGCTCCTCTTAGGATCAAGGACTTGTTTGTAATTTGGTCTTCCTTAGAGGACCTAGTTGTAAACTGGTCGTTGTGATTATATAATATATATATATGTTTGTTGTAAAAAAAGAGTGCGAACACCGAAACCTAGCTGTCGTTTGAATTTTTCCGTGCGTATGTATGTTTTTCTGTACCATTTAAAATAACACTCAGAAAAATAACAATTTTTCTGAGCATGTATTTATTTGTTCCGTGCGGTTATAGATGACCATCAGAAAAATCCAAATTTTTCTATGTGTTTCAATATTTGTGAGTGTGTAAGTTCACTCTCACAAAAATGATACCATTTTTCTGTGGGTTTTAGTATTTTTCTGTGTGTACGTCATGGAACTCACAGAACAATGTCTATTTTTCTATGCGTACCGAAAAAACGCACAGAAAAATTCATCACACACAGAAGAATGTCAGTTTCCAGTAGTGATGTCATCAGTTTTCCTTTGTAAGAATTACTTATGCTTATCTCTGCTTTTCGTCTATTAGTACTCCTATATCTTTAACACGCTACTGAGCTTGCTACTCAACTTCATTGTCCATTTATGTGCCTATGCATGGTGCAACTGTAACTTACCAGATATCGTAAACCTCCACTTTTGCCAAACCACTGATAATAGACAATAGGTACTTTCATCACATCATTTCTTACTCGATTTGTTCGTCTTCTCTCAAAAAATGACATGCAATTCTAACATAAAAAGAGATGGCCTATTGTTCAGCACAACGGGTACCATTATAACCTTTCGACATTATTTCCCAATTTTTTTTCCTTTGGCAATATCGCAAAAAAATTAATTCTGTTTATTTTCATAAATGTAATGCTATTGTCCCGAGGCACTTGCTTCACTGCACCCGCGGCAACGCGCGGGGTTTTTGCTAGTATATGGCATTGTCTACTTAGAATGAATTTGATAGCCCTTATTTAAGGTGGATGCACGAGCTCTGTAGTAAAATTGTGCATAGTTTCTGGATGGAAGCAGACAATAATCAATTCTCAATTTTATACCGAGAGTTGGATCACATTATAACAATAATTTTTTAAGATCCAGTTACCCAGTATTATATTAATAAGAGAGAAGGAGAGTTTACAACATAATACGCAAGGAGCGCAACCGTCTGTAGCAGACTGCTATAGGGGTTAAGAATACAAAAGAAATTACTTACTAAAATGAGTTACAACTGTTGGAGGTCTCAGTATCTTCCCTCCATCATGAGCCCAGATAATCATGGCAACCGTCTGCATTGTCATACACCTAGATCTCATTGGCACCATGGTATTCGTCATTGAACAAGGGAAGTGCTGCTGCTCTATCTGCATCTGCAGATCTAAGGAACCTCCATATCTACTACTCCAAACTCAGCTGCAAGTGCTCTGGAAAACTCCTTATCCCTTAGACATGTTGCAGCTTGGAGGGTCTTGACCGCCTGCTCTGGGAGATCGTGCTTGTACATGTCGATGTAGGCTGTGACTGCTGCATCTGGTGCTAGTGCCACTGACTTGTCATCAATGGAGGAGAGCTCGCGCATGAGCTTGAGCTGGGCGCGCTCAGCAACTGGGATCGAGGACGACCGAGCTGCCTAGCATGCACTCGAGCGGGTTGGGGCAGTAGCAGGCCTCCTTCTGTGTTTCCTGCTGGTCAGGGGAGGCAACCCCGGCCTCTGGAGGACTAGGGCAGGGGTGGGCTTGAATACCTTGCACAGAAGTCGCGTAGTGATCAGGCTCCTCCTGGTCCGAGCACACTACCTCCTCCACCTCCGTTGTGTAGTCATCGAAGACGTCCCATGGTGTCCCGAATGGTCGGGTCGTCCATGTCCAAAACATCTCTAGTGCCTGGGCCCTTGCTAGAGACCTGAGGCACTGCATCAGTGGCCATCTACTCCGAAATATCTGCCATCATGTTGTCAGGCCCATGGATGCTCGGCTCAAAGATAACTTCTTTGGGCTGCGCAGGCTCCACCGATAGGGCGACGAGCGGCACTCGGGCGTAGCTGTGTTCATGTACCAGTGGGTCATCCTCCTGGGATAGGATCCTCCCGCCGTCTAAGTCCATGTACAAATCGAGTAGTCTGAGTCCCTACACAAAGCGTGGTGCTGACTCCGTCCCTGAGTTCAGGAGACTGTGGAACGCGAGCGACGGCGCTCCCAGTCCTCTGAGGCATGAGCAAGGGCCTCCTGCCCTCACTCAGTCCTTCGTGGCGAGCGCCTACCCGGGCACCCCCGGTCCGTAAAGGCGTGGTCACCAGTCGGGGCCTGGCATCGACTGCACCAGGGAACGATAGGGACACGGGCCAATATTGGGTGGTGAGCAACCTAGCCGGGCATGTACTTCATCTCCACCGCTGGATGTGTTGAGTTATTTGGAGCGTTCTGAGGTGGTGGTGTGGTGGGATGGTTGGTTGAGCAAAGTGGTGGAAAAACAAGGTGACTGTGGATGCCACCGGCCGGGAAAGTGAGCCCGGAGCGGAGCTTGCCTGAGATGGGTTGTCGCCGGCTTGAGTGACAGAGGCGAGAGATGTGGCCAAAGACCTTGCACCTGATCATAATAATGTTGACATGTTATTTCTCACCTCAATCACATTGGAGTCACTCACAACAGTTAGGGTCCGTTTGTTTCTGATTATTTCTGCTCTGATTCAACTGATTATTCACTATTCCTCTCTCACTATTCATCACCTGATTCAACTGATTCATCTGATTCTGAAGCTGAAACAAACGGAGCCTTAGACTCAAATAGGATCTCACTCCAAGGGTTGTCGATCAGTATGCCGCTCATAAACTCATCATGTCGAAGCAAATTGAGGAGTATGGACAAGTTGTGGTCCGTTCAGGCGCGTTTGGTATAGACCTAGATTGTCTAAAAATATTTCAGATTTGGTTTCTCCTTAGAATATCTCCTCCGGTGAATCATACGCACTATATCAAATGATTTGGCTAGATTCTTATTCTTGCAGGGTGGCGAAAATCATCGTTTTACATAAAAAAAATAAAAATTATGGGTGAAAAAAATTCAAAAGCAATCGGTTATAATTGGTTTGACTTTGGATTAGAGGGGAGGTAGAAAGTAATAAGAATCAAAATTATTAGAAACTACCTGATTTTCATCTCTAGTACAAAACGAGAGAATCACTTGGAACGTTTCTACCTAGAATCAATATTGTCGTTAACTGTTTGGTAGAGTTTCTAGTGCTTCTGAAGAGAATGGAAGCGATTCTCACATCCAAACAGACCCATATCGGTCGGAAAACATGACTACCGATTCCTCTAGCCTGTTCCTTACTTTTCTTAACCCACGGAACCAAATCGTCATATTCCCAAGGGTCCTACGGCTGCCACTTTCAAGCCTTCCAACTCCCACCGCCTATCTTCTCATACAAACCAAAACAATATCCCTCGCCATTTTATACACCCAAAATGTCTTTTCCTAAAGTTTGATGGTGAACACATCTCTGAATTTGGAAAGATAAATGTCTAAAGCACTAATTTCATCACAATATGAAATCAGCCCAAAACCATAATTTGATCCCTAAATGTAAATATCTTCAGGGTTGGTTCTCTAGAGAGTATGCACTAAGATACAGAGAATGTTTGGAGAATAAAAAAAGATATAGAGAGCGATTTTTTATTCAAATTACTCTCCAAATAATAATTTACAGGGTGAGTTTAAAAGACTCTTAGAGCATCTCCAAAAAGTCTTTATAAAATTTTCTCTCTAAATCATCACTTGAAGAGTCCTCGCTCACCATCTTTGGGTAACGAGAAATCCAAAATAGATGTCTGGCTGATGAGAATTCCAGAATAGATGACGTCGGTATTTCATCAAATTCTCTATTCCTACAGATTAGAAATATATATAAAAAGTTTTTGGAGTTGCTCTTAGAGATGCTCTTAAAGCCACCAGAAAATCCACCAACTGCATGTGGCGCCATGTCACAAAACCAGAAGTCAGAACAGCAATAACTGCCACAGAAGCTAAATCAATTCCGAAGCACCAAAGATATCTACAAATTTCCACAATATAAAACTAGCTAGTTGACTCTAGCACTAACCCACGCTGACCTTTTGTTTGATCCGCCATCAGTTAGCCACAAGTCCACAAACAAATTGCTTTTTATTTTCCACCATGTTATTCAAGGGAAATACCAAAAGATGGTAAAAATGTTATTGTTGGATCTAATGGGCACAGATACAACAGAAAATACATAGCCAAAGTCTGCCAGCCCTGAAAATCCACATCTGCTTACAACAATCAGCAAAATTTTCTAATGGTAAAATCTGTGCAACAAAATCATCACAGAATGCTCGGTGAGCAAAGGCAAGTATGATATCCAGTGCCTCCATCTTACTGCCTTCGACGATGCAAGAAAACAATCACCCATGCTAAATTGAGGATTTTTTTTTTTAGTAAAAATCGGCCGAGGAGCCCCCTACCTATTTTTTTTGGTATTTTATATATAAGGAGAAGAGGTACAAAGTTACAACATCACAAGGCAAGCAATGCCCAAAGCAGAAAAAGAAAGAGAAAAAAAGAGTACATCATGTGAAATTCTTGCACCATCTAAATAAAGCTTCTGACGTTTTCTTCTTAGCTTTGATACAAACCAAGCTAAGCTCATCCTTGAATCTTCTTTTCCATTGATTCGGGTTGAAACTTTTGCCATCGAAAATAACACCATTTCTTGTAGTCCAAATTACCCAACAGGCAGTGATTACTAATTCTCTGAAGATATAGCTGTTGAACTGATTTCTGGCTTCACAGATCATATCCAGGGTATCAAGAGTGAGATCCCAGGATATATTGATTGAGTTCCAACAGGCAGTGGAGAAGGGGCAAGAGAAAAACAGGTGGAAGCATGTTTCTTGAGAGAGAGAGCAGAAAACACAATTGTAGTCAGGTAAATGTCTGTTCTTTCTTCTGAGGATGTTTCTGGTGCTATGTCTATCAACAATGAGGAGCCAGAAGAAAAATTTGTGCTTTCCAAGATTGCCACTGGTCCAGAGCCATTTGAAGAGGGGTGAAACCTGATGAGTGCCCATCAGAATTTTGTAGGCTTTGAATGGGGAGTAGATCGAAGACCCCCAAGAGTATTTCCATGAATCTTCTGTCAAGGGGTCCAGGTTGATATTCAACAGCATGGAGTTGAGTTCATTGAGTTGGGTGGATGCTTGGGGATATAGAGGGCAGAAGAAAACATTGGGGTGTCCTTTTCCATAAAAAATCTGATTGAGCATTTTTGTTTCCTCACAAAAATATATAGTTCTGGAAAGATGTTACTTGGCAGTTGGACAGTCCACTTGTCATGCCAAAGCATGATCGAGTTACCTTTGGATGGTGAGCAGGTAGTGATCTCCCTGAACTTCTCATGTAATTTCAGAGCATCTTTCCACCAGAAGGATCCGGTAGGGGATCTAGCATGTGGAGGGATATTGGTGTTCTTATAAAGTTTGTTCCAAGTGAGTTGAACCCAGGGGATTTGAGTATGGTTGTAGAATTTGTCTAGGTATTTCATAAGCAAGGCTGAGTTCTGCATCTTGACATCAATGATACCTAGCCCACCTTCTTTTGTTTTGCAGGCTGTTTCCCATGCAGCCAAACAAGATCCTTTTATGTTAATCTCACCACCATTCCACAGGCAGCTTTTCCTGTATTTGTCAATTTATTCAATGACACCAGGAGGGACCTGAAGTGTGCACATGTAAAAGTGGGAGTGCACTAAAAACTGAATTTACAAGGATTAACTTTCCATGATAAGACAACATTTTGCTTACACCTCCCAGTCTTTTTTCAATTTTGTTAAGCATAGGGCTGAATTCATTGATAGTGGGTCTAGTAGTGCCCAAAGGGAGGCCAAGGTAGGTAAAGGGCATGGAGCCTATGGTGCAACCAAAGGTATTTGCAAGATGCTGAGTCTCCATTTCATCAACATTGATTGGGATCAGAGATGATTTTTGATAGTTTACCTTGAGACCTGAGCTATCAGAGAAGGATCTGAGGATTCCTTTGAAATTGAAAAGAACCCTTGCATCAGCTGGAAGGATGAGCAAAGTGTCATCAGCATAGGATTTGAGGTGACACAAAATAAATGTGCTCTAGGAATATTTGCTATTGGGTGCGAATTAAACTAGCTCACATGGTTGGCATGTCAAGCAGTTGAAGGATGTCCCCGAACTCAAAATCATGAGTCTCTTTGTTGAAGCGCTCCACAGAATCTGTACCTCATATCATTCAGGTAGAACGAGTGAGCAGTCTCTAGAAGAGTCTTAAACAACAATGCATCCCTCTCTGTGTAATGAGTGACTGTGTAGTAAGGACTTGCTTGATTGCCCTGTGCTTTATAGTCTTTAAATCCTGTGAAGATCATGTATGGCATCTAGACTGGGACACTGTATAGCAAAAGAAGGAAACAGTAAGTCCAAAAAAGTTCAAAAGCGAAAAGTGTGAATAAATTAGGCTAGTTACTACAATGAGCTCAAAAATAGTAAGTGGTGCCAATGGTTTTTGCGTCACACATATTGTTTATTTCTTGAGTGGAAAGGTTTACATAGTTAAGGCCTTTTTCCTCCTTGTTCAAAAGTGCCACGAACCATGAGGATATTAATACCATGAACATTTAGGTTAAATGGAACTGCCTACTGTTGACTAGTGTATTACAGACTAATCCCTTATTGCGATACCTTCAAGATCTAGATGCACGAACCATGCAACTTGGGATATTTAATTATAGTTCACCACGGATTTGTGCATCAAATTTGGTGGGATACATGAAGGATGATGGGTAAAGCATAAAAAACCTAATCTTGATGTAATAACAAGGCTGTATTTTAAGGGTCCATTTACACAAAGTAAACAAAGCATGTAACACAACAGTAGGCGGTTCCACAATAAAGGGAATGATTTAAGAGTGAACAAAGGTAGCTGTAATGCTAGTGCTATGTTCAGTGGGGAAAATATGAAAACTAATCAAAATTATGAATATTTACGAAAGAACTGAGCACTACTTTGCATGAACATAGTGGTGTATCTACTTCCCTTCCACGAAGTAATAACAAAGTGCCGGCTAAAAGACGAACAAAATTAGATTAGAAAATTCAGAATCATGGTACTGCAAACTCTGCAACCAGTAACTCAAAATTGAAGAAAAATACAATGAAGTTGATCTTTGTTCCAAGAAATGTTAAAGTTTTGCTTTCATTGATGCACCTACATGACCCCTTCCTAAATGATACCAATATTTCAAGAAAAGGAATAGTTACAAAAGTCAGAAAACACAAAACATCAGGATAAATATCAAAGTCTGCATGACCGATGCAGAAGAACAAAAGAATTTAATAGACATCACCAATTTCATATTACATTCAAATTATTGCTCTTGATCTTTCTTTTGGATTTAAACAGGCCAAACAAGAGAGTTGGAATTGAAACCAGTCAACCACAATATTATCCATATGAATATAGAAGTTCAAAAAGATCAGAGAATATCCCCACACTCACACACATGCACGGACACATGAAAATCATGTATGCATCCTACGGCACAAAACAGTGCTGCAATGCCAGTTCCATCCCCATCAAATAATGTTTCTCTATTGTTGGTTACAACACTAAATTCTACAATCAAAGCTATGACAAAAAAATGCAATATTTCTAAAAGTATTGTGCTAATGCTGTTTAACTTTCCAATGAATACTACCGACTTGCCAAAACCCTTCACTATTTAGTCCAAACAAGCAAAATCAAATATGAAATTAGAGTGATGACAGTTGGACAAATGCTGTCAAATATTGATATCCTTGGAACTGAAAACAGAAACATGTAACTAAAATGATGCTGTGGAGGCCACACCACCACATCACCACCATTGAGATTCTATAGCACAGTTTATCCTAATTATCTTAACAAGTTAAGTTCAACAGAACTTTTTAAACAGCCAATTTCACCATAGCTTCATAACATCGTCGCTATTTCTTATCTTTCTCCTGAAACATGTAAGGAAATAAATCTACTTGCATGCTTGGTTGACATGTTCTTCCATTAGCAATACAATTTGTCCAAACTTCCACTTTATCAAACATCTTAGAAAGTCATTGCAGTTGAAAAGGTGGTACAGATTTGAACGAACCTTTATATCCTTTCATCTCTTACTTTTAACAGATCATTCAGATACCCTCAGACACAAAATTCATTTCAGGCACGGTGCTTAAAATAAGTACCAAGCACGCACGACAGAATATCACATTTTGATGCTTATCTACGACGGCCGTCAGAAGGGATCTCCTCAATTCTTATAACACACCAAAAGAAACGAATCAAATAATCAAATGGCTAATGAGAGGGGCGGGGACTAACGTCATCCCAGGCAGCGACGAGGTGCTTGGGGCCTTGGGGGAGAGGCCCTTGGTGCGTTCGATGTCGAGGGTGGATCCCAGCGGCTTCGGCTTCAGCGGGGTGAGAACTGTGACTCTGTGAGTAACCCCTCAGCGGCGGCCACCGGGTGACGTCGGCAGGCGCCGCGGCTTGCACCGGAGGCCGCAGCGGCGCCTGTCGGGCGGGCCAACCGCCGCGACCCGCGAGATACACTGCCAGGCCGCGGAGGGAGGAGGAGGTGGAGTCGTGCTTACGTTCTCGTGCCAGCAACCGTTTTGGTGCGGGCTCACTCCAATGCTCATGCCAGACGGCGTTGCGCTTTTAGCATGGTTCGCCAGCAGATGAGAACCTGGGCACCTGACAATCCAAACAATTGGCTTGCATACAACACTTTTTTTCTGTGTTGTACTACCTCGATTAATTGATCCAAAAAATGTTCCGAGCTGCATATGCTTTACACATCGGAGCATATCATGGTTGGCTAGAGGTTCACATGCATTTGGCTAGTGCCTTCGCGCGGTAAGAGGAAAGCTAAAGATTATAAGCACCTCATAACAAACCAACAATTAATGGTTAGACTAGAGACAAAATCTGATGATAAGCTTAGCTCTGCTATGAAACAGAAACAACTTGGGGTAGTGCTTTGGAGTTGGCTACCTGAGAAGGCTACAAGCATGTTCGACAGATGTTTGTGTAGGAACATCCAGACACGGGCGATTCAAGAACCAAGATGTATTTGGCCCGTAGCAGGGGTGGATCCAGGCCCCGGGCTGCCTGGGCTGTAGCCCCGGGCGAGGCCCAAAAACTGTTGAAATAAGTATCACAAAAAACACATAAAAAGGCCAACTAGCCCATTAGTCCCCTTTGGCATGAGAAAAGCCCAGTAGCTACCCCGGGCCGAAGCCTATTTTTGGATCCGCCCGTGGCCCAGAGTATTATGTATTCTCAACGTTCCAAGGTATACATAGAAAATTCAATATACAAAGTTATTTATAATTTAGAACGAAAATAATACTAAAGAACAACCGAGCATAGGAAAGACAAGTAAATTGTAACCATTGTAACCATACTCAACTATGTTCTTCCTCTTCGAGAACATCCAACGCTCATGGACCTCGCCCAGCACCCACCGTCTCACCACCTCTCTATTCCTCCAAACAACCCTTACACATTCCTTACCATATGCATATTTTGCTACATTAAACATCAATGATCCGTGTTCACCAACTAAAAAAGCTAACAAAAGGGCAAAGCTTGAGAAAGTCTGTTTTGGCCAAGTACACATTCTGTTTTGTGTGTGCCAAAACTTTTACGTGAAATCAAAACTGGCATGAAAAACAAACCATCATCATAGTAGCCGGTTTAGTGTGGAGCCAGCACATAGCTGTTTAGTCTTGCTCTTTCCCCTAGTTTTCACATGTAAAACCAAACCGTCCTCGTAGCACCTGGTTTTGTGTGGAGCCAGCACGTGTTACAACTGTTTAGTCTTGCTCTTTGTCCTGGTTTGGCCGTCTGGCCTTGGTCTTTTTTATGGTTCGCATGGGATGAGTAACTGATCGTCTGACCCCACATTCGGCATCCCGAGCATTAGCATACATAATACAACTCATTCCACCCATTGTTTAGCATACAAAATACAACTCATCCCACCCATTGTTTCAGTTTTCTAACATACTCTCTCTATTTCCATTTATATGTCGTTTGGCCTTCCACTAGATACATGAAAGATTCTCTGAATTTCGACATACATGATGTCCAGATACATAAAACATGCTTTGTATCTAGATACCGAGAAACATAGCCAGAATGTCATTTAACCCACATATTTTTTTAGAAATGCCCTCTCCAGGATAATAATGTGTGAGTATTTCTTTATATACTATAAATGTTGATAAAGCTAGGGACCACGATGAATATAAGGAAAGAGTTGTTGTGTCGCCTGCCTATAAAGAGGACATATCAAATGAGCAGTTCACATTGTTAGATTAGCCACTGGATGCTAGATCTCCATAAGAGGTGTGGAGACAAAGTAGAAGAGGGCGGCGACTAGGGTTTCGGTCACAAGGAGTTCCCCGACGTAGGTAAGAAGATATATTCCCTAGCGGTCTTAAAAGAGGATTTAGGGGGTAGCAGCCGTGACACGAAGGTGGAGGCGTATAGGCCGGCGGGAGAAGGTAGTTGGGGGGAGGGGGGCTGGCTGTGTTGCCGTCGCGGTGGATGATGTCGGTGACCTAATACCCTGGGATTAGGGGAGGCGGGAGGTGGGTGAGGCGGTGGGAGCCGTCGTCCACCATTGATGGGGGCAGGGGCGAGGACAACGTTCGCGAAGGTGTCACAAAGCTTTGGGGAGGGTGGGGGACGGGAGTTGCTGGCCGTCGGTGGTGGAGGTTGTGGTTGTGGGGGAAAGATTCCAGGGAGGGAGAAGAAGACGAGGGTTGAACGTCACGACGGAGAAGACGGTCGCGCGCTCCTGAAACACCAAACAGTTGCGTAATGTTGGCCTCCTATATATTTCAATTCCAATTTTTTATCTGGTCAAGAAGAGTTGTAGATAGGTATGTGTATATCTTAAGGCTAATGAGGACCTATATATCTATTGTGTTCAGATTTCTCTAGCCACAGCATGGTGTTGACAAAGCTTGGCTATTTACAAAGAAAAACCCACAAGATGCGAATGATAGAAGATGCACCTACAGACATGTGCCTGTGTGGTGCTATGGGTATGCATGCATCATCCTTGTAATAAAAAAAATACCGTAGGTTTAGTAGCACCAAGGGTTCCAGCAGGGCCAACAACCAGGCAAAACTGCATGCCAAGATGCAGAAAGGCCGAGGCTCAGAACTTTATGGGCGTCTTCTTCCTGCTCGGTGTCTTCTTGATCCGCTCGGTACCTTCCTGATCTGTGCCGAGTAAAGATGATGCAATTTGTTTTGTGGCAGATTAGATATGGTCCTTTCATCGGGATCACCTACTCTGCCAAAAGACGCCTACACATTATATGTGTCTAGATATAAAAGCTTGTTCGTCTTAGAAAATAATAGAAGCTCATGTCAGATATGATCTTCAATTATTGTTATTATTAGGATCCTACAAGTTGCTACAAATGGTTTTCAATTCCTTCATCGACAAATTTCTTGCATACTAAAATATGCCATGCACGGTTGTATCGGGGAAGAATAAATATTACCAAGAGTTTCCAGATGTTTTCAACCGTTTTTGGTCATTTCGTTCAGTGAGTCAAACTCACAGTAGCAGCTCATAGTTCAGGATTGTTCGCTTATGTTAATCTTTGGTTTTTAATATGCGCCACAATTCTTTGTGAGGCCATTACTCTTTAATAGTTTGGTGGGCGAGCCCAGATCCAGGCGCGACTGCGCAAATGGCCACCTCATGGCAGGTCGCGTGACGCAGCTGTGGTGGGCCGAAGGCCGTGTGAAAAGAGGTCACCATTTTGGCCTCGCGGAGGCGAGCGCGGCGCGCCCAGACTAGACGCGGAGCCGTTCGATCGGCACGGCGGGCGGCAGTACGCGGGGGGGGTTGGTGGTGTGTGGTGGCCCCGCGCCGAACACGCGCGCGAACTGTGAGGCCACAGCGAAACTGGACGGCCCCCAGCTGGGAACGCGCGCAGTGAAGCCCAGCAGCGTGCAGGAGCGGGAGAACCTGAGCGGGAAAATCTGGGTGGGGCCACCTTTCCAACTAACTAAAAACTATTTTTCTTGACAAACCAACGTTGAATTTATTAAAAAAATCCTTCAAAATAAGATTTCACATGAATATATTTAAAACTTTTATTTATAAACATTTATCTTATAAAGATAAATCATTTCTCTGATAGAACATCACTTAATACATGATAGAACGTTGTAAAATATCGCTAAATACACGACAAAACATCATTAAAATAATAATATAAAATTACTAAAAACATAATTAAAAAATAAATAAAAGAAAATAAATAAAAAATAAAATGGAAAAGAAAGAAAAAATAAATACATGAAAAAATTAAAATAATATAATAAATCCACGTAACTAAAAAAAGTGGAGCATGAAAAAGAAAAAGAAAAAACAGAAAAGAAATAAAAAGAAAAAATAAAAAACAAACAACCGTGACCGCTTGGCGTAGTAATCACGTGGGCACGCCCGTGGAAAGCCGCTCGATGCGGGCAGCACGCGCCAGGCGCGGGAAAGGACGCGTGCCAAAGCCGCTCGGACAGCGTCTAAGGTCTGAGAGTTCGGACCCTAAGATCGCCGCGGTACACGTGGAAGTTCGGTAGCCGATGGTGGTCCCGACGAAGTCCGGCAATCCCCATGCCCATGCTGGCCGGCGTTGCACTTTTCCATGGTTCCATGGTTCGCGAGGAGACGAGTGACTGACCTGTGCACATGACAATCATTTGGCTGTGGCATACAACTCATCTTTTTTTTTGTATGTGTGCTGTAACTGGTTAGTGTATCACACTCAACTAATACAACAGTAAAACTGTCGATCACACGGAGTGGTACTATATGCGTGTATTTCTACGTGTCATTCCTAAATATTAGTAAGTCATGGGACTATTGAATATAAGGAAAGACAAACCAAACTATTACCAGGATTAATTGATCCAAAACTTATTCGGAGTTGCATATGCTTTACACATCGGAGCATATCATGGTTGGCTAGAGATTGACGTAGATTTAGCTAGTGCCTTTGCGCGCTAAGAGGAAAGCCAACGACCAAACGTTTTAAACTGACGTTTGTTGCAAGCTTATAAGCACCTCATAACAAAGCTGTTGCAAGCTTATAAGCACCTCATAACAAAGCAATGGTTAGGCTGGAGACAAAATTTGTTCCGGATTATAGCAAGCTCTGCTATGAAACAGAAACAGCTTGGGGTAGTGCCTCGGAGTTGGCTACCCGGGAAGGCTTCAACCATCTTCAACAGATGTTTGTGTACGCGCCGGCACGGGAACATCCAGACACGGGCGATCCAAGAACCCAGATATATTCGGTCCAGAGTGGCCCAGAGTATTATGTACTTCGAACGTTCCAAGATATACATAGAAAATTCGATACAAAGTCATTTATAATTTAGAACGGAGATAATAATAAGGAACAACTCAGCATAAGAAAGACAAGTAAATTATCACCATACACAACTTTGTTCTTCCTCTTCGAGAACATCTAACGCCGACAGACCTCAGCCGGCACCACCGTGTCATCACTTTTCTATTCCTCTGAACAACCTTACACATTCCTTACCATGTGCATATTTTTCTACACTCAGCATCAATGATCAGTGTTCACCTACTAAAAAAGCTAACAAAAAAAGGCAAAACTTGACAAGTCTGTTTTGGCCAAGTACACAGTCAGTTGACTTGAAATCAAAACTGGCATAAAAAACCAAGCACTCGTTTTGGTGTGGAGCCAGCACACAACTATTTAGTCTTGTTATTTCCCCTAGTTTTTGGCATGTAAGACCAAACCGTCCTCGTAGCTCTCGGTTTTTGTGTGCAGCCAGCAAGCGCTGCGGCTATTTATTCTTGCTCTTTTCCCTAGTTTTGGCATGTAAATCCAAACCGTCCTCGTAGCACCCGGTTTTGTGTGGAGCCAACACGCGCTACAACTGTTTAGTCTTGCTCTTTCCCTTGATTTGGCCGTTTGTCCTTTGTCTTTTCCGTGGTTTGCATGGGATGAGTAACTGACTGCCTGGCCTCACATTCGGCATCTCGGGCATTGGCACACATAATACAACTCACCCACCCATTGTTTTGATTTTCTAACTTACTCTCTCTATTTCCATTTATATGTTGTTTTGGCCTTCTACTAGATACATGAAAGATTCTCTGAATTTCGACATACATCATGTCTACATACTTAGAACATGCTTTGCATCAGGATACCGACAAGCTAGCATTGCCAGAACGCCACTTAACCCACACATATTTTAAAAATACCCTCGCCAAAATTTTTAATGTGCGAGTATTTCTTCATATAATGTAAATGAGCACAATGCAAGAATTTTTACGTGTTATAAATACTAATTAACTTAGGGATTACAATGGATATATGGAAAGCATTAATGTGGTGCCTATAAAGCATACACACATCCATCCCTCAAACCTGAACATTCACATTTGTGAACTAGCTACAGGAAGCGCCGCTCTTTGGTAGGGAGAAGATGGTGGCGGCTAGGGTTTTGGTGATGAGTTCTCCAGCGTTAGGTAAGAAAATCTATTCTCCAGCAGCCTTAGAAGGGAGTTTCAGGGGCAACGGCCATGACATAGAGGTGGAGGTGTAACACTCTGGTGTTAAGCAAGCATAATCATTTGCATTCTTAAGCATAAGCATCATTATGCATAGCATTAATGAAAAGAGTGATTGTCATTTCATGTTCATGCTTGTTTATTTCAAATTATGCCTGCCTTTTACATGAAGTGCATATGTGATATGAGTGTTTGGTGTTGGATGACCTCTAGGGTAACCTGGACATGTTTAGGACACCAAATGAACCTAGGTTTATGTTCATGGTTTTGTTGTCATGGTTGACCAAGGTGGACCATTAGAGTAGTTTTGTTTGACTGATTTGGAAGTGGTAGCTAGAGTGCTTGCATGTGTGTGTGCCCTAAATGAAGTTTGTAGAGAATTTTATAAGGAACAAAAGTTGTTTTTACCACTTTTCATGAAAATGCTTGGAAGGTGTTCAAAAATGTTGAAAAAGGGCAAAAATGGGGGCTGATTTTCTATTTTAGGGATTTTTAAAAGGTATTTTATTTGGATTTTTGTAATTCAAAATCTAGGCAGAATCTGGTAAAACTTCTTTAAGATGAAATGTTCTACTCTTCAAAAGCTACATTTCTTCTATTTTGAGTTTTTGCTAATTCGGCTTAGTTTGAAAGTTATTAAGCAGCAAAGTTTGTTCTGAGTTTATGGAAATAACATTTTGGTGACGGCTGTACCCTGGCCGTCAGGAAAATGTTCGGCCACCGCCCATGTCGCCCAGCCCGCGCGCTCCGCGTGGCGCGCGTCGACCGGCCGTCCGAGGCGGCAGCGGCCGTTCGGACAGGCCAAAACGAGGCGCCCGCTCTCCCTCTCGCGGTCCCCTCCTTCATTTTCCCCTCCCTTCTCCTTCCCGCAGCGCTGCACGCTCTCGGCCGCCGCCGCGCAGCACCGAGCTCGCCTCGCCGCCGTTCAAAATTCGCCGTCGCCGGCCGCGCATTTTCTCGCCAAGCCCCGCCATCAAGCACGCCTAAGCCCGCTCCGTCTTCCTCTCCCTTCATCTCGGTCAGTTGCCGTAAGTTTCGCCCGAATCGCTCCATTTTCTCCCCGGCCGCCATTGCCGCACCTCGGCTTCGCCGTGGTCCCGCCGCTCCGGTCGTCCTCCCTCGCCATTAGGATGCGCAGCAACCGCGTCGTGGTCCGTAGCAGCTAGGACGGTAGTCAGTGAGGTCGATTAGGGTTTCGAGCGGCCGAATTTCGCCGAGCCGCCGCGCGGAGTGTCGCCGCCCCGCCGCGCGTGCGTGGCCGAGCCGCCGTAGTCGAGCTCCCGCTGCTCTGAGTAGCCAGTGAGATGCGCTAGGGTCCCCTCGAGCCAAAGCCGTGGTTAATGCGGTTGGTCGAGTCCCCTATCGCCGGGATTAGGGTTCGCCGGAGTCGGGGTGAGTCGCCGTTCCGCCGCGTCCGTGCTCCGACCGCCCTGAGCCGCTCCCTCCAGTCTTTGGTCCCATAGATCGGTGCGCGTTGTTCCCCTCTCCTTTTCCCGCCGGTCGGTGAAGCCCGAGCGCCGCCAGGATGGCCGGCCGAGCGCCGCCGCCGTCGAGGATCTGCGAGTTAGAATAAGAGAAACCCTAGGGTCCTTCGTGCATATCAGCCAGACTCAGTAATTTACCGGTTAGGGCTCAGTTAGTTTTTGGAAATGTCAGGGTCCCCGGTGTAAAGTGGTTTTCCTTTTTCTTTTTCAGAATAGATTTCAGATTTCAGTTTAAACTTTGAAAATTCATAACTTGCTCATTTTTCATCCAAATGAGTTGGTTCAACTTGCAGTATTTTTCTTATGAGATGATCTATGCATGAAAAATATGAAATGTAAAATTTGTGAAACTTTTCTGTATAGCTTTATTTATCTCTATTATTTGTATTTATCTTAGGAAATGCATAACTAATTCTCTGTTGCTCAGAAAAATGTGAGACCAAGTTTGTTGGTTTTCTTATGTCATGCTCTATCTGTGAAAAATGTTGTTGGGCTATGTCATATGTAAATTTTTCTATGTCTAGTTATGGTGCCTATTTTCATGTGAGGATAAATAATTCATAATAAATAATGTATAAGGAATTTGTGCATGAAACTTTTTGGAGAGTGTTTTTTATGTCAATCTAGAGCTAATTATGTTCTGAGATCTGTTGTTTGATATACTTTTATGTACAAAGTATTTTATGCCCCTGAAATTATGCTGCCTTGTCATTTTTTGTGCAGGATAAAGTACTTACTGTTTTGACTTGAAATTTTTATGGTAATCTTTGTTTGGTATGATTAAGCTTCTGTAATTTTTACAGAATTTTCTGAGTAGTCTAAAGTCATGTTGTAGTTATACCCTGATTTCTTTCATTTATAAATAATGCTTTAGAGTTATCATTTCATGTGTGTAAAAATGCTTTTTATGCTATTCATGATATGTATGATCTTCTATTGGTTGTGGTTCAGTAGAGTGTAGTGTGCAAAACAATGGTTGTTTATAATTCTTTATAGTGTGCGAGTAAAGTTTTAATGCGAGGCTTAATTGGAAATTTATCGGTAGAAGAGAATGCGGATGATATGTGCTTATCATACATGTTTCAATATATCATATTATTCATCTTTGTTGAGCATTCATTTACCATCATCATCAGCATTGTATTTATATGTATGCACGGTATTCATACGCACTATGCATCATACAGGATCGTCAGAGCTCGCGACAGTAGTTCCCGGAGCACCAGGAGAGGAAGACCAACAAGAAGCTTTGGTGCGGGAAGCAGCAGCAGAAGAGGATCCCGAAGCTGATCTTCCAGAGTGTCCTGACCATCAGCCCAGTGCTTTTCTGAAAGGCAAGCCCCGGAGCATTCTCCCTGTGGTTTGCAAAATATCTAACTTGAGTCCTTTACTTGTTTGTTGCATTAAGTTATAGGCGTTGTTTTATACCGTTGCTGCATTACTTATATTCCTTGCCACTGTTTATACTTCAACCCTGTTAGGTTCAGGTACGATTATTTGCTTAGCCCTGCTTAACTAGATCGGTAGAAGTCGGGTGATTTCCTGTCATCCGCGAGTTATAGGTGGTAACTCGGATGGTTGAATACATTGTTATCTTGGATAACCATGTGGAGATAATAAATTGAGACCGGGCGGGATTGGAGTTGAGAATGAACAGGAGGTTCAATGTGGTTTATCCCGTCTGTGTCGAACTAGGACCCCGTCCGTTGTACGTCCTCAAGTCATATTGAATTTATGCCTCACATTTAGCTGGAAGGATAAGTCGTTCCGACCGCGAAGCCTAATTTTGATTTGGGCCGGGAGTCGACCTGCTGTACGCATCGCATTGGTGAAGATGGGGGACCACGGGTTACGCGGTTGTAAGGCCTGAATATAGCATGGTGCGCCCTGCTGGCAGCCGGACGGTGCCCGGATGTGATGGTACCTGTTGATCTCGCGTTTTTCCTGAATTGGATGTCGGTGACCTGTAGCTCACCGTGGCTGGTGAGTGTGGTTTGTGTGAGGAGTACCCGCCAGCTGGTTTGCAATCGATTATAATCGCCATCGTTCCTGGACAGTGAACACTTGACTTGAGCAGCGGCATCGTAGTAAGAACTTGAACAAGAGGTGAGATGGTTGAGCTGTTGAGACTGAAAGATACTCAACCGGAAATGGTTACTTTCTGTTGAATAATTATTACCATGCTTGTTTAGTACAGGTGCTAATGTAGCATGATAGAGATAATCAGATTAAAATACATTGCTAGAAGGTTCTTATTAATTGTTTCTTCATGCAAGCTTTTCCGCAAAATTTTAAATGAGTCAGCTATCCTACTTATACAGCCTTGCATACTCCTTGGAGTCTTTTATTTTAGTTTATGACGGGTAAGTCTAGCTGAGTACATCCTCGTACTCAGGGTTTTATTTCCCATGTTTTTGCAGATGGTGAGATGCTTTACGGTTATTGTCAGAACTGTTTCTATCCCGCCTTGGGCGATGACTAGACCTTGGGCATGGTCACTCTTCTCTACTTGATGCTTTTGCTGGATGTGAACCAAGGACCTGGCACTATATTTCAAATGTGTGTGTGTGGTATTTGAACTTAAATCGCTTCCGCTTTTATTTGAACTTGGTTTGTAATAACTCTATTTCGTACTCCGATGATGTTTTAAAACTATGTGCGAACTGTGTACTTGTGAATGGAACCGCTAAACTATTACGATCTTGGTCGTGTCGGAAAAGTTTGAAATCCTTCGAGATTTCACGGACTACCGGGTTTATTAGGTCTCAATCATATGATTTGCTGAATTTATGGCGGATTATGTGCTTGTGCTCTAATAAATTGGTCGGTTCTGTTACAGGAGGTGAGTGAGATAGTGACGGGGGTCATTGGTGACCTGCCCTGGGATTAGGAGAGTGCGGGGTCAAGGGGTAGGAGGTGAGTTAGGCGGCTAGTGCCGCTGGCCACCGGTGGAGGGACAAGGAGGACACTGGTGAAGGTGTTGCAACAGAGCTTTGTGGGAGGGTGGGGTCAAGGGGCAGGGGTAGACGGTAGGTGAGGCGGCGGGAGCGGTCGAGCTCCGGTGGTGGGGACGAGGAGGGGCAAGGACAAGGACGCACTGGCAAAGGTGTTGCACCAAATCTTTGGGGGGAGGGCTAGGTCGAGGGGCAGGGACAGGGGACACGTGGTGGCGTGGTGAGGTGATGGGAGACGTCGTCTACCGATGGAGGGTGGGGGTGGGGATAGGGAGGAGGGGTGCTAGGGAGGGGAGTAGAAGACAAGGGGAAAAGAGCGTCGCGACGGAGAATACGCTCGTGCGATATTGGCCTGCTATATATATTTCTATTTTAGTTTTTTTTATTCGATCAAGAAGAATTGTAGATACATATGTGCATCTAAGGCTAATGAGAACCCATGTGTATCTTGATCAGGTTTATGTAGACATGTCATGGTGTCGAGAAAGCTTGTTGATTATCTACGGAGAAAAAACACAAGATGCGTAAGATAAATGATGCACCCATAGGCACGAGCGTGTGGGGTGCTATTGGTATGTATGCATCATCCTTGTAATCGAAAAAAATTCACTGAAGGTGTTGAAGCACCATGGGGATCTTGAAGGGCTAACAAGGCACAACTGCAAGCGGGACAACGCCATGTACGTGAAGTCATAGATCCGTCGAGCCACCAAGATCAGTCGAGCCACCAAGATCAGTCGAGCCACCAAGATCAAGAAGGACCTACGGGCAAAGATCCCTACATCCAAGGTAGCCAACTTGAGCTTGCTCTGCACCTTTCTCTTAGGAGGATTAAGGCAGTATAGGTTGTAGTCCTGATTGCAGCAGTCACACAGGATGATCTTATCATCATCTGTGTCACGTAGGCAGACACGACAAAGGCAAGATAGACAATACCAGCACCTGTGAACCTAGGAATGAATTCATGTGCAAGGATTTGGGTTATCTTTGCCTGAGTTAAGAAGATATGGTTTCTGTTTTGTGCTAGGTTTATCAAGAACACCTACTTGTACTCTATCTAGAACATGTCAGCGCTATCAATTATTATTGGATATGATCTTTTTTCTTTTCATTATTATTAGGGTCCTGTAAATTCTTATAAAAAATGCCTTTCTCAAGAGCACCTACTTGTACTATGTCTAGAACATGTCAGCACTATTAGTCATTATTGGATATGATATTTTCTCTTATTGTTATTATTAAGGTCCTATAAATTATTGCAATGTGTTCGTCAAGCACACATACTTTTACGCTATCCAGAATATGTCTGCACTATGTGTCATTATTGAATAGATCTTTTCTTTTATTGTTATTATTAGTGTCCTTTAAATTATTGCAAATGATTTCCAGTTCCCTTCATCGGCAATCCGGCTTGAGAAAAATTAAAGAAAACTAGTGATTCATCCTATTGCGTGCTTAGCAAATTTCTTGCATAGTGAAATATGGCACGCACAATAGTACTCGTGGAAGAAATAATATTTCCAAGAATTTTTAGATGTTTTCAACGTGTTTGCCTTATTTTGGTTCAGCCGTCCAGGTACCTCAAACTCAGATGTTAAACTTTAATTTTAATTTGTGTTAAAAAATCAAAGTCAGACGATGTTAATCGTTGGTTTTAATTGGTGTCAAAGGAAAAATCAAAGAGTGTTCAGAAGTGGGGTTCTCTAGCTACGCCAAAACAGTAGAACACGGATGTGTGCGACTGCGCGTGACCGTGTCTAGTGTGCGTGCGCGTGCCTTTGATGACCAACGAAGGAAGAAAGAACAAGAGGAAAAAAAGACAAACTCTCGTTTGAATTTTTTGTTGAGAAGTACACGGTACAATGTTGACGCTTATAATATGTACGTACACTCATCCGTATAAACACACGTATAAAAATTCTACTTCTACCCTTATAAGCATCAGACACCAGTTGTCGACAGAGACGTCACTTATACCACTTAATACATAACTCCGGTTAATCCTTAAAAAAAATCTCAGAAAAAAGATATAAACATCAAGATTTAAAACCTAATGTGTAGCATCCACTGAACCTGTCTTATAAGCCAATTCGCAAACTCCCATTTGACGTGCATACTCGTATAGTTTGGCGGGCCAAGCCAGATCCAGGCCTGACCGTGCAAACAAAGGCCGCGTCGCGCGGATGTGGGGTGTGTGGGCTAATGGCCCACGGACGAGCACCATGGACGCCAACGTGCGGGCGTGCAGCCCCGACAACGTGCTTCCTCCCCTCAAAACTAAAGTTATTTTAGTTTATGATATATATGCACGTAAACTATATCTTTTTTCTCAAAAAAAAGTATACTATATCTAGTTAGAATAAAACAGGTTAGAATTTAGAGAACGAAATGCTAGCTCGATCCACGCTAGAGCACGCTAAGTTGGGTTGGTAGGACCGTAGGACCATGGCGACAGCATATGGATTGGAATGGAATGGATAGACGTGTGCCTTTGATAGGTCGGTCGTCGACGGAAACCACAAGCCGTGCACGGTGAAAGTACATACACCTCTGTCAACAAAATCTACTATCAAACGTAGCACAATGTCAAACTTTAATATTTTTTTTCTTTGCTCCACCCAGAAATTCCCATGCATGTACGTATATGCTATACTACAGCACGTGGAGTACGTACTCCGTATCTTTTGCTGGAAGCTCCGGGTGGCGGTTAGATCTCCGTCCGTGTGGTGTCTGGAAGCACAGTTCCGTCACGACGCGCCGTGCGGTTTGAAGTTTTCGACCGCACGGCACACTGGCAATGGGCATATGAGGGCGTGAACAGTGGCGGCCCCGGCCCACACACGACGACGACGGGCGCACGGACGCTTGAGCTGAATGCTCGCCATGTGCCGCGCTAGCTTGTCGTTGTCTGCACCGCCACATGGCAGACCACAGTGCGTGCATGTGCATGAACCCCCCGTGCCCACACAGTGACATTGTGCTGAACTCTTCTGTACTTGTACATATTTATATACTACTCCCTTCTTCTATACTTATCTATGTACTACTCCCTCCATTCTAAATTATAGTTCGTTTTGATTTTTTTGATGCATGTATTTTGCTATGTATCTAAATAAATAATATGTCTAAATACATAATAAAATATTTATAAAAAAATCAAAGTGAACTGTAATTTAAAAAAAATATTGTATATTATTATTATATATATTGCTCATCAAGCAATCCCACGTTGCCGCACAGCTCCGACACAGTATATTAATATTAATATACCACATTTACAATGGGTATGGCCATCGTCCTTGACACGTATGCGGAGTAATGGCGTAAAAGAATATACCAAGTATGACTATCGAGCCATATGGAGCTGTTGTTGGCGCACATGCCAGACTCCATCGAAAGTTGAAGCTTTGAATTGAAGCTGTGTACGTATCAGAAGGTCGCCACTCGATCGCCGGAAGGAGGAGGATGAATGAACCCCACAAATCAAACTACTAGCTACCCCCCGCCTTTTGTTTAAACAATCGCCATATAATGAAATGAACCTGAACCTGACCAAAAAGGGATGATAATCCGATATTATACTATGCTATAGAGTATAGTAGCGAACTGATGGAAACATGCCGGGCGGCCACCCGGGGCCAAGGAACCGAGATATTCCTGCGTGCTGCCCATGCACGCATGTTGGTTACCCATCGTGCGGTCGTGCTGCCCATGCTCCACCTCCCAAGCTAACTGCTGCTAGCACTACTGAGCTAGAATTCTGCAATGGAGTGCTAGTAGTTTACAAACCATGCATGTCCGACGACCATATGTCCATTGACCACGAGACACGACAAAAAATTTAAATTTGGCTCGCCTCCCTCCGCGTCAAAAGCTCCCGTCCACGTTCCATAGACGACTTTTTCCAACGGAACGAGGCGGAGTGGACCTCTCTGCTGGCTGCTGGAAACATTTTTTTTTTTTTTTTTTTTTTGCCCAGCAGAACCTCTGTTCATTACAAACTTGCAATTGCAACGCATATGAAAATGAAACAACGTACGAATTTGAATCTTTTCAGATAACTCGTCATGATGGAACGGTGAGGCTACCTATACGAATACTGTGCAACTTGTGGTGCTTACGAGGCACAATGAGAGGCGTGCATGTTCGGTACCAGCTCTGTTCGGTAGGTTTCGCGGGACCAAAGATTGGATCGGATGGCTCACTCACAGCAGTACTGGTCCAGGTCCATGCAAAGCGATGCAGTGGAGGCATTCAGGCATGCAGCCCCGTTTCGTGCCTTGGCGTCGTGAATTGACCTACTCAGATTGCTATTGCTATTGGATGCCAGTAGGACCAAGAACGCTCCCATCCTGAAAACCAGGGCACCATGTCCCCTACTCCCCTGGACCAGCGAACGGTACACGGTTTTTTTTTTTCTTTTTCCACAAAGAAATTAGTAGAAAAAAAGTTTGGCTTATGGATGGACAAACCCGCACATGGGGGCCTCTTCCTTTCTCGACGACTTTGCGTTGCATGTTTTTTTGGTTTTGGTTGGCCATGCGCGTCACGCAAAGAAACGAGTGTCACACAAGCCAAACCAACACATGCACGCTTTGCGATTGCCAGCAGCAAGGAGTTGTCTCATTGTCTGAATCCTAATCCACCAGAAGCAAGGACCAAGGAGTCTGCTACTACAATAATGTCCTAATCCACTTGTCTGAATCACTGAACTGTACATGTTCACCTAAAAAAACTGAACTGTACATGCGATGGTTTTTGGTTCATTTTTATTTAGACCTCAGCTCACTCGCGGAACCTTTTCTTGTTTTTTGACGAATTCAGTCAAAGGACCAATGATCAAAGGCGCAGAAACTTTCCACAAGAAACAATCAAATTATCAAAAGGTGGAGAAAAAGGTTTGGAAAAACCGACAGCAGCAGCAGCAGCGAGCAAGGGGGCTCTGAACTCTCAAGTCCTGTTACTTGGAACGAACAAGTAGTCGATGGCTGGCGCTTGGCAGCTGCAAGTTGGGCGGAGGTGGGGTCGCTTGTCCCCCGAGCTTTTTCGTCCCCACACGCAGTTTCCAAACAACTTGCCTGTACTTTTCTTCTTCTTCCGTAGAGTATGTATTGGCGTATTCTTACGTATATTATTATTCCATTATTATTATTATTATTATTATTATTATTATTATTATTATTATTATTATTATTATTATTCTTCCAAAACGCGTTGGGTTAGCTGTCAGGAGGAGGAAGAATCCGTCTTCCCTATTTCTCACATGTGCTCCATCTCCATCGGTGTTCCTGCCTTTTGATTAAAGAATCCGCCGGCATCGAGGGACAAGTCACGCCCGTGTGTGCATCTTCCTCCCCCCTCCCTACCCGTCCTCCTCAGCAGTCAGTTATGGCCCTATCTTCAACCGGACAACGCCACTCAACCTACCGCCCGTATCTGCATGATTATTAGGTCAAGAAAGGTAAAACTACTCCCTCATAAGTCATATGAAGTTCACTAGAGTTTTTTTAAATATCTCATAGATCAAGTGTGGTAATATGTCCAGGAAACTTAAATGTGTCCTTTGTTTTTCTCAGTTTTTTCAGCAAACTGTATAGTTTGGAGGCGAAAGAAAAAGAAAAAGAAAACAGAATCAGGTTCTCATGAATTGCTTGTTGTAGTTTTACAAGTTACAACCTACAGGTTACCTCCAGTTACTACCATAAACTACTAAAGATTTGCAGTAGCAAGAATGACAAGAATCCAAACAAACTTCGGTTGGTGAAGCCATGTGATCAGAAAACAACAATAAGATGAGGGTACTAAGGATCCATTACAATCACTTGTTCTGAATACATCAAGGCTAGAGCCAAACGATCTGGCTTTTCAGAAAATACATATACTTCTCTTTGCGCTATCATTTTACTTAGCATGGCCAATTCATCAGAGTCGCCGTGTGTTAAACACCCCCAAAAACTTCTCTCGGACTCCCGGTGATGGTCATGACTGGCTGGCTACTTTTCTTTACATCCAGAACTATGTGACAAGAGGGCGTACAACCACGACCTAACACAGAACACTAAAACACGATACTGAGAATATTTATGGTTTCGGTACTCGATCTAGTGGCAAAGCAAATTTCAGATCTTTCTGCAAAGGGCTTGGTGAGGTTGCTGTGCCGTCTTATTTGGCTGTGTTGTTGTGTGTACTAGCTCAGGCTCAGGTTGGACTTCACGGCATTCGGTCCTAATCCAAGCCATGGCTGGCTCTGAGGCTCCTTCTTGACTGGTGCAGCATCTGAAGGAGAACTTTGATATGGTGTCTTTGCATTGAGACTGAAGAACAACAAAAGGGCACAAATTAGTTCCAAATACAACACTGGGAAACAAATGAAATGGCCATACTGAAAAAAAAAAAAACACAACTTACCGATCCTTTCTCTTCTCAAGGAAGCGGTGAAGAGAAGCCTTCCTCATAATAGGCATATCTACAAAACAAAAGACATGTTTCGATCAATAATAATCGGCAAATAACAAAGTTCACCAATCATATTTTGAAACTTCAACTAAGTAAGAACAGAAACAGAGGGAAGAGTATTCACCAGAAGCACGAGCAGGCTTCTTAGCATCAGGCTGAGCAGCAGACAAGCTGATGACCGGGGCCGGCACGGCCTTGTCGGTGACAGCAGCAGGTGCAGAGGGTTGAGGCAAAACAACGTTCTGTACCACAGGGCTCCCCTTGCTGGCAAGCTGCATCAGGTCCTTTGCCTTGTCGGCAGGGAAAGCGTCAAACACCAGCACCTTCCCGCCATAGAAGATGGTCAGCTGCTTAGGCTTCTCTTTATTTTCTTGCTCCCTGACAAATATTACAAAGAAGGAAAACACTGAGAACAACTGTGCTTGTTGAACACTAATTCAGCTTAAGCTTAGCAAATGGATTCTCTTCCTTTGTTGGTTAAAAGACCTTATCTCACATGGATGGCAGGGTTCCATCTCAGATTAACCCCTCCTAATGTTACCAGCAAGGTAGTTAATGTTAACATTAGGTACTGTACAATCTAAACAATTCTGAGCATGTTGTTTGCTTTGCCTGATAAAAGGAAACGTCGTGTTGCTTCTTGCAGAAGACGCTTAAAGACTACTCCTACAAAGATACGGTCTTGACCAGGGAATATCGACAGAAACCGAAGTACAAGGATGCTTTACACACGGGTCTGTCATTTACCATCCGGGTCAACTAGATTTCAGACCACCTTTGTAACATGTTTCACCTATGAATGAACACTCATTAAACTCAGATTACTATGTTTCCAAAGTCAAATTGCCTGATTATTTTTGTCCATGAGACCTAAGACAGCTACTAGGTTCTACCAACAACTGTAGCACAAGCCAAAATCGAAATGGATGGATTTACATGATGCCAAGCCGCAAGCAGTAGTACGCACCTAGGGGCAGCAGCAGCATCCTTGACGCCGAACCCGGCGCTCTGCGGGAACAGCTCCATGGTCTCCTTCCCCCTCTCGGCCTCCTCGCCCTCCGCTCCGGGGAGCAAGCTAACTGTCGCCGGCGTCCTCTGCTGCTCAACCTCGCCTGAAAGAAGAAGGGAAAAAAAAAACAAACAAACCAAAGCCGGATAAGAGAGTGCGGGATTCGAAGTCCGAAAAACGTGGTTCCCAACCCGGATAAACCGAGGCCCCGCCCAGATCTCACAACACGCCCCCCACAGGAATCGAAACTGGACCCCCCAGATTTCGGAATCTCCCCCCACACACCACACCCAGAAGGAGCCAAGCCCACCTTTGATCCCGAGGCCTAGCTCGGCGGCCGCGGCACCGTTCTGGCGGACGAAGCGGCTGAGGAGGCTGCACGCGACGGCGAAGCTGGTCGCCCTCTCCCCTCCTGGCCTCGCGGACGCCGCCATCGCCGCTTCGTCTCACGTCTCACCCCCAACCCCAGCCGGGCAAGCAAGCAAATCTCCGCGCCGCCGGCTCCAACTCCTCCGCCCCTCGTCGTGCGCTGCTCCTGGCTTCTCGCAGCAGCTTGCGGTGGTTAGCCTCTCTGGCTACTCGTGAGCGCGGGCGGGCTGGTCCTCCTCGTGTGAGCACGCCGCTTATAAAGGACCCCGCGGTTTCCACCCAAATCCCGCGATTAAAAAAAAGCCCACGGGAATCCATCGCTGGAAATTGTTTATCCAAAGTTTTCTCGCCGGCGGAGGAGGGGCGACTATTTTAATGGCGTGGGGTGCGGGGGTGGGGCCCGCTATGAAAAACCCGCACGTGCTTCGTGTGGGGAAGGGACAGGAGACGGAGAGAGGAGAAAAGGTTTCCCGACGTTGCGTCCGCCGAGCGCTCGCTTCCGACGGGACGGGTGGGGCCCGCGCCGCGCGCCCCATGTGCGTGCTGTGCGCTCGCGCGCGCGGTGCTTGGCCTCGTGATTGCGGGTGGGCCGCGCCGAGCCGGACGGGTCGATTGGACTGCCCGGTAACACGAGTTGCTGCTGCCGCGGGTCAGGGTTGGGCCGGGCTCGGTCGCTTTGACTAGAGACCCTTTTGGTGTCGTGTGTTGCTGTTCGACGGGACGGATTAGGCCAGCCGATTACTGCAGCAGGAGTGCAGGACAAGGCCACTATTAACCATACGTTTTTTTTTTAAAAAAGAACTTTTTACTTTGATGAAACTTTTTTTTAATCTGTATTGGCGGTATAAATACCATTACATGGATTTTTATGAACGAGCACATGTGGTTCAGTGTTCGTTCGTCTTGTTCAAGTTGTCAAAGGAATGACTACAACCAATAACCTTACGTCAAGTAATTTGTCACGAGTCAACTTTTTGCCTAACTTTGGCTATATTATTTTTACACCCTCAACGAAGCTACACCTAGCCGTGAAAACAAAATGCCAAAAAGGTACTACGACAGTACTCAAATCGACTCAAAGCAAAGGCTAAATTGTGCTTGCTGAGAGCATTATCTATTCCCTTTATTTACTTTTTTTACACATAGCATCATGTTAGTAGGTGCATATTTTTCTCTTGTAAACTATCAAATAATTTTTCTATAAATTAAAATTTCATAACTACAGATACTATTACCTACTAGTGGGTCTCTTTAATTTGGCACAAGGGAATGGACTTGATTCTAGGTCCTTGAGATAAATTTATATCTTCTTACTTATAGATAGATGGGGGGAAAACTAAAGCAACCCTAGCTAACACGTCCGGAGGAGCAGGAGTTGAAAGGGGGCCGAAGCAAACATTTTGGAGGGTAAGCACTACAGCTAGGATAGTAGGTCGCCATGGTCGTGGCACGAAAATAAAATAAGGTAAAGGTCGCTCCCACCATGAAACTTCCTGCTGTCTTCCTACTACTGCCTCGGTGCCTTGTGCACCATCATCCCTTTCACCCAATCTTTGTCTCTTGTCTAGTGAATTTCGTTTGTATCCGTTCCCAGCGTGATTTTCCTCTTCTTTACATGTTATCTCTTTTTTTATTAAAAGTGCTAAATTCTCTTCAATTTAGCATGCTATGAAGCTTCTTTGCTCGGGCTAATCCCCCCTCTTTTGTGTTTGAGGCGCGCGGAATCCCTGTTACCATTCATGTAAATTGTTCTTCCTCCTCTTAAAGAAAAACATGCCCAGTGGCACGGTCGAGAAAAGTTAAAGGGGCTTCAATATAAATAGGATAAATTGCAGAAGAAAAAAATTTACACGGTTCAAGTCGACCAATCATGTCATCGAGTGCTCATATAACATGCACCGTACAATACCGTACGTCATGTGGTGAAAATGCTGTATTTAGCCAGTTCTTGCAAGCATTATATATTATTTACATCATCTTTGCTGGTACATGCATTCGTAAAGTCCGGTGGTGAGTAAACTACTAAACTGAGTATGTCTTGTTGACCATTGATTAATTGATCTACGCGCGCAAGCACAGACGAGATGACAGATGTTGGTTTGTGTTGCTTTCTTTGGCTCCTTTTGCGCGACGGCTATTCCACAAGCAGCTGTCATCTCCGTGTATATAAATTGTGCTAGAAGAAAAAAGAAGTACAAGTGTACGAGAGTGATGCTCCAAAGCCTCCACTCCAGTTTGTGTGCTCATCACATGGTTTCAAAAATTACTGATGATTTAGGATTTCCAAGTAGCCGCTGTAACGCTAGTCACGATAAAACTTTTAATACAAGGCTCACATAGGTTCTCGTAGGTGTGTTGAGATAAAAAAAACTATGTAGTATATATATTGAAATTTTATTTAATAATATCCTATTATAGTAAGTGTGAATTTTTCTCATAAACACAGTGTTGTAGCTTGTAGTTACTTCATCTATTCCAAATTATAAGTTGTTTTGGTTTTTCGGTTCATTCATAAACATATTATTATATCTAGATGTATAGCAAAATTGATGTATTAAAAAAAATCAAAACGAGTTATAATTTAGAACCGAGGGAGTATTGGCTAATACACACGGCTAGCAATGCTTGATTCCATTATGAAAGCATGCACCTTGGTTATCGCAATTATGAAAATGTTCATTCTCTAGTAATGGTAGAGAGTCGGAA
>JALGXP010000405.1:0-35027 GCA_023333625.1 Bothriochloa decipiens | reverse complement strand
CTTTGAACCATTGTAGGATGGTTGGCTTAGCATCTTTGGGAACGCTGCTCATCGCTCTTTTGCACCAAATGCATGGAAGGGCAATTACATATAATAGCCAAATCTAGCCTAGCTTTCACATTATCTTCGCTCTTTTTAGCTATGTCAAAACATGTGTTCCATATGGCTTCACCCATATTCTTTTCATTATGCATCACATCAATATTGTGTGGAAGTATCAACTTTTGGAAATATGGAATCTGCCTAAAACAAAGTTCATGTGTCCAATTGTGCAACCGTAGGTTTGCATATCACCAACAAACTGGTTCACATGGGCTTGCACTTCCTCCCCTGTTAATTACCTAGGTGCCTCATCAAACACCATGGTGTTCTTGCGAAAAGCATTAGCTTTAGTTCTAAATGGATGATTTTCAGGAAAGAAACGTTTATGGGTATCAAACTAGCAAGCCTTATGACCATTAGGGAGTAGGAATCCTCGAAAACCACACCCATATGGGCATGACAACCTACCATGGGTGCTCCAGCCAGCAAAGTCCCCATAAGCCATAAAGTCGTGTACTGACCAAAGGTACATTCCTTTCATTGTAAACTCCTCCTTCAACGAAGCATCCCATATTGTGACCCCATTCCAGAGTTCTTGAAATTCATCAACTAAAGGCTGCATTAAAACATTCAATTTTCTACCAGGATGCTCTGACCAGGAACAACTAGTGTCGTTACCCAGGAAATGGGTACCCCAAACCCTTGGTTTGGGGGACTAAATCCCCGCAAAATCAGCAACACGAACCCTCCAGTGACCTCCCACGAATAACGTTCGAAGGCCCGCAGGCTAAAGCATATTGGGTTGACCCATGAACGGACTGCGACGGCCCAAAGCCAAAGCCTGCTCGAGGGGCTACCGAGCGGACCGGGACTGTACACTCGAGGGTACAATTCGGGCTACCCCTCGAGGACGGAACTTCGCCCGGCGAACGAGCCTGCCCTCGAGGACGGAACTTCGCCCGGCGAACGAGCCTGCCCTCGAGGACGGAACTTCGCCTGGCGAACGAGCCTGCCCTCGAGGACGGAACCTCGCCCGGCGAACGAGCCTGCCCTCGAGGACGGAACTTCGTTTGCACGAATGGGCAGCCCTCGAGGACAACGCACCCTTCGGCTACCGACTCTCCCGTACGGATCCGGACGCATTTAATGCGTTTTACCTACCCCCGCCTAACCGTATGGCCACAGTCATGGTAACAGTCGTGGGAGTGGCGGTCAAATCTTGCTTTTACCGCCCATGCCCCGGAATCCCGCGGATCGTACTTCGCTGTTGCACCATGCCAAGCACTGTGCCCCGTCCAGCGCCCCCTCGAGACGTATGAATCAGCGCGTTTCCCGCATTTCCCGGGATTCGACCTTATCCGGTGAGGCTCGACCCCTTCGACTCGACCCCCTCAACTCAATCCAAGTCCTCGATCGCCGCCCCTCGACTCCGTCGGACGAACCCTCGAGCGGGACTCCAACGACTCCGGGCTGCACTTCAACAACTCCCGACGCGACGGCTGCAGGGCCTCCCATACCGACGTACATCACTACAGCAACACCGACGTGATCGGCCTCAACGCCATGCGTCACCGGCCATGCGGACTCTAAATATATGTACTCCTGTGCCCCTCCTTCGCCTATAAAAGGAGGCGCCAGGACGTTAGAAAAAAAGGCCCCGAACGACAGGATCTAGAGCATAAAAACGCTAAGTCTTTAGATCACAGAACGACACCGTGAGTCAGCGTAAGGTCGAGAGCTAGGCGTCCGAACGCCCAAGCCCCACCTCACGCTCCTCACACCTGCTTGTATTTTCCCCTGTACTAGCACTTCGGTGCAAGATAACACGAACTATCCTCCCCCCGCTGGACGTAGGGCCTTCTTTGCCCGAACCAGGATAAATCGCCGTGTCCTTCTTGCATCACCCACCGGATTAAGGGAGCACGCAATTACAAATATTACTCGTTGGAGTTAACCCCTCGAGGGTCGAAACACCGACAACTAGAGCGAGGAAAATACACTCATGCCTTAAGAGTGTGCCAGGAGGAAGGTTCAATGGGGTCACAAAGACTGGCCAACATGAGTAAGGCGTAGCATTTACATCAAATGGTTGGAAACCATCTGTTGCTACTGCAAGGCGCACATTTCTTTTTTCCTTAGCAAATTCTAGATAGTCATCATTAAATCGTTGCCAAGCTTCTCCATCACAAGGGTGCACCATCTTACCACTTGTTGAGGGACTATATGATCTCATTAACTTGGCTATCTCCCCATGTAGATATAGCCTTTGCAGCCTATCTTTGATTGGAAGATAGCGCAAAACTTTGCGTGAAACCTTTTTCCACCCTTCCACATACCGACTAGTACCACAAAAATCAAATTTTTATTTGTTCTCATTATCTTTGTAGAATAGCATACAATTGTTATAGCAAACATCAATTTTGATATATTGCATACCAAGACCCTCTAATAATTTCCTAGATTGGTAGAAGTCATTAGGTAACTTGGAGTCAGGGGGGAGAAGTTCATGTACTATGCCTAGTATATCATCATATTATGTGACTGACATGTTGTACCGTGACTTCGCAGCAATCAAGCGAGCAACAGCAGACAAGCGTGAGTGTGTGGTTCTATCATGAACTAACTCATCTGCATTAGCAACCATCCTATAGAAAGCTTTGGCATATGCAGTTAATTCAGCATCCAGTATAGGTGGATGGTGCCCAGCAAGGTCAACCAACATTTGATCCATCTGATCAACTTCATCAGTGCCCTTTCTATTTCCCACACCATCATATCCATCATGTTAACTCAGCCCCTCACCATGCTCAGTCCAAGTTTCATAGTCTTCCTTAAAACCATACCAACACAAATGCATCCCTACAGTCGATCTTATATGCCTAAAATAGTTCCGACATTGTGCGCAAGGACACTTAATAGTATCATTTTCAGCTACACCAGGATTTGAAAATGCACTATTCAAGAATCCATTGGTTCCATTAACCCATTCAATTGAGGGAGCTTTTCCACGTTGCCAACCATTATACATCCATGTTCGGTTTGACATATTAACTAGTTCTGTTTCAAATATTCATATATTAGACATCACAACAAATAAAGCTCAATTATTTTTGGTGCAAGAACAGACATTCCAAACTCAGACATTGGGCACACAAATAGAATTTAGAATAACAACATACAGTAAATAGATCCAGTGAAGAAAGAAGTACCTTGAGTCACAATCACAGGTCCTCAACAATTCTTCGATCTTGAAAGTAGTACACAACACGTCCAAAACGAAGCTTCAGTCCTTTCTTAGCACCCAAAACTTCACTGCAGCACTCTTTCCTTAGCCCAACCTTCAATGCAGCACTCTGCTTAGCCCAAAATCTTCACTGCAGCAAGGTCACAGAGAAAAAAATGAACCTTAGACCCTTACATACAAATATTATCCACACAAGAATAGATCCACCAAGCCATAAGAATCTGCATTACAGATAGTAGTAGAAACATGTCGATTTGTGAAGGAGAAATAAAACATGCCTATTTGGTCCTCTGAAACATGGCTGCTACTCAACTTGCTGGTGTCGATGGCTGCTGCTCCCTGCTCCTGCTCACTAAACAGTAGAGGCAAACATAGAAAAAGTAGATTGACTTAAATCCCACAAAAATTTCAGAGAAAAAAGAAGAATGGGTGTTATACTATTACCACCACACAAGTTCAGGGAACAAGCCACGACTATCTGTACACAGTCGGGAGAAAGATTTGGATTTGAGTGATGGCATTGAGTACCTATGTACTCCCTGCTCCTGTAGTCCTGCTCTGCGCCAAGAAGTCCCAGTGGCCGGCACCCAAAGCCAAGAGGCTGGCACGGGACGGGGGGTGACCTGGGAGAGAGGACCCAGGCCGCGCATGGGAGGTGTAGTGACCGGGGAGAGAGATGGCGGCGGCCGGCAGGGGCTTAGGGAGGCACGGATCTGAGGCCAGGATCTTAGGGGACGCTAAGAGGCGTGGCCGGGGAGAGGGGTGGCGGCCGGCGAACGGCATGGGTGCGGCAGCGGCGGCCGACAGTTTGCCACGGCCGGCGGCCAAGCGTCGGTGGGAGTGGGCGGCCGGGTGGAGCGCGTGACGGGTGGCGGTCGGGCGGGGCACGAGGGGTGGCAGCCATGTGGAGTGGATGCGCGCGGGGGTTGGGCGGCTGGGCGGGTTTAAGGATGGCAGCGGGTCGGGTCCGGGACAGGTATCCGTGGGTTTCGGGTCCTGCGGTTTAGGTTTGGGGCTAGTTTTTCACCCATAATTTTCAGGTTTGGGTACCCAAAACCTTTCGGGTTCGGGTTCGGGTTCAGTTTTCACCCGTGGATATTCAATGGATATCCGAAATATGTATATATATTTGCGTATATGTGAATATGTGTAAATACTTATATGAATATGTGAATATGTGTATATATATCCGCGGGTTTCGGGTATCCATTCGGGTTTTGGGTATCCGTGGGTTTGGTTTTGGTTATGAAATTCCACCCGAATCGGTTTCGGGTTCGGGTTTTGATTTCGGGTTTTGGGTTCGGGTGCACGGAGACTCCACCCAATCCGAACCCGACCCGTTGCCATCCTTAGGTGGGTTAGGGTTAGGACTTTATTTTCTTTTTTATTTTTTCAGGAGGAAGAGCAAACGCCAAAATAAAGAGCACGAACACCGAAATAATGCCTATGGATCGGGTCCTCCTTTGGATGGATCTAGTCCCTGGCGCCACCTCTCATCTTATCCCCCTCATGGCCGCGCCAAAGGCCTTCTCCGACTCCGCCTCCTCGTCACAGCGGTCTCCGGTCCTGGTGCTCATCGTCGGCTTCGTCGTCGCAGCAGTCCTCGCTACCCAGGTAAGTAGTAATAAAATAAAGTCCGCCCTCCAAGCATCTCCATCCCCGTTCATCCCCATCCTCTGCTGCTGGAATTTGCATGTCGCCGCCCCCGATTAGGCCGGTGTTGAGGTCGATTTGAAGGTTGTGCCTATGGATCAGCTCCTCCTTTGGATGGATCTGGTCCCTAGCGCCACCTCTCACCTTCTCCCCCTCATGGCCGCGCCAAACGCCTTCTCTAACTCCGCCTCCTCATCACAGCGGTCTCCGGTCCTGGTGCTCTCTTCCTGGTGTTTGCTCGACAGCACCGCCTCCCCCTGGGATCCCGGTATCTCTGGCGACAGCTACAACTGAATCTTTCGGTCGCTGGTGTGCCCCTCCACCGCTGGCTCCTCTGGCCCATCTTCAACCGACGCCTTGCGCGGTCATACCACTTGGGTGCACGCGTCCTCGACGCCCCTGCGACCCCCCGCCGGCAGCTTCGTTGACTTCACCGCCATGGACAGCGCTGCCGAGCTCCTCTTAGGATCAAGGACTTGTTTGTAATTTGGTCTTCCTTAGAGGACCTAGTTGTAAACTGGTCGTTGTGATTATATAATATATATATATGTTTGTTGTAAAAAAAGAGTGCGAACACCGAAACCTAGCTGTCGTTTGAATTTTTCCGTGCGTATGTATGTTTTTCTGTACCATTTAAAATAACACTCAGAAAAATAACAATTTTTCTGAGCATGTATTTATTTGTTCCGTGCGGTTATAGATGACCATCAGAAAAATCCAAATTTTTCTATGTGTTTCAATATTTGTGAGTGTGTAAGTTCACTCTCACAAAAATGATACCATTTTTCTGTGGGTTTTAGTATTTTTCTGTGTGTACGTCATGGAACTCACAGAACAATGTCTATTTTTCTATGCGTACCGAAAAAACGCACAGAAAAATTCATCACACACAGAAGAATGTCAGTTTCCAGTAGTGATGTCATCAGTTTTCCTTTGTAAGAATTACTTATGCTTATCTCTGCTTTTCGTCTATTAGTACTCCTATATCTTTAACACGCTACTGAGCTTGCTACTCAACTTCATTGTCCATTTATGTGCCTATGCATGGTGCAACTGTAACTTACCAGATATCGTAAACCTCCACTTTTGCCAAACCACTGATAATAGACAATAGGTACTTTCATCACATCATTTCTTACTCGATTTGTTCGTCTTCTCTCAAAAAATGACATGCAATTCTAACATAAAAAGAGATGGCCTATTGTTCAGCACAACGGGTACCATTATAACCTTTCGACATTATTTCCCAATTTTTTTCCTTTGGCAATATCGCAAAAAAATTAATTCTGTTTATTTTCATAAATGTAATGCTATTGTCCCGAGGCACTTGCTTCACTGCACCCGCGGCAACGCGCGGGGTTTTTGCTAGTATATGGCATTGTCTACTTAGAATGAATTTGATAGCCCTTATTTAAGGTGGATGCACGAGCTCTGTAGTAAAATTGTGCATAGTTTCTGGATGGAAGCAGACAATAATCAATTCTCAATTTTATACCGAGAGTTGGATCACATTATAACAATAATTTTTTAAGATCCAGTTACCCAGTATTATATTAATAAGAGAGAAGGAGAGTTTACAACATAATACGCAAGGAGCGCAACCGTCTGTAGCAGACTGCTATAGGGGTTAAGAATACAAAAGAAATTACTTACTAAAATGAGTTACAACTGTTGGAGGTCTCAGTATCTTCCCTCCATCATGAGCCCAGATAATCATGGCAACCGTCTGCATTGTCATACACCTAGATCTCATTGGCACCATGGTATTCGTCATTGAACAAGGGAAGTGCTGCTGCTCTATCTGCATCTGCAGATCTAAGGAACCTCCATATCTACTACTCCAAACTCAGCTGCAAGTGCTCTGGAAAACTCCTTATCCCTTAGACATGTTGCAGCTTGGAGGGTCTTGACCGCCTGCTCTGGGAGATCGTGCTTGTACATGTCGATGTAGGCTGTGACTGCTGCATCTGGTGCTAGTGCCACTGACTTGTCATCAATGGAGGAGAGCTCGCGCATGAGCTTGAGCTGGGCGCGCTCAGCAACTGGGATCGAGGACGACCGAGCTGCCTAGCATGCACTCGAGCGGGTTGGGGCAGTAGCAGGCCTCCTTCTGTGTTTCCTGCTGGTCAGGGGAGGCAACCCCGGCCTCTGGAGGACTAGGGCAGGGGTGGGCTTGAATACCTTGCACAGAAGTCGCGTAGTGATCAGGCTCCTCCTGGTCCGAGCACACTACCTCCTCCACCTCCGTTGTGTAGTCATCGAAGACGTCCCATGGTGTCCCGAATGGTCGGGTCGTCCATGTCCAAAACATCTCTAGTGCCTGGGCCCTTGCTAGAGACCTGAGGCACTGCATCAGTGGCCATCTACTCCGAAATATCTGCCATCATGTTGTCAGGCCCATGGATGCTCGGCTCAAAGATAACTTCTTTGGGCTGCGCAGGCTCCACCGATAGGGCGACGAGCGGCACTCGGGCGTAGCTGTGTTCATGTACCAGTGGGTCATCCTCCTGGGATAGGATCCTCCCGCCGTCTAAGTCCATGTACAAATCGAGTAGTCTGAGTCCCTACACAAAGCGTGGTGCTGACTCCGTCCCTGAGTTCAGGAGACTGTGGAACGCGAGCGACGGCGCTCCCAGTCCTCTGAGGCATGAGCAAGGGCCTCCTGCCCTCACTCAGTCCTTCGTGGCGAGCGCCTACCCGGGCACCCCCGGTCCGTAAAGGCGTGGTCACCAGTCGGGGCCTGGCATCGACTGCACCAGGGAACGATAGGGACACGGGCCAATATTGGGTGGTGAGCAACCTAGCCGGGCATGTACTTCATCTCCACCGCTGGATGTGTTGAGTTATTTGGAGCGTTCTGAGGTGGTGGTGTGGTGGGATGGTTGGTTGAGCAAAGTGGTGGAAAAACAAGGTGACTGTGGATGCCACCGGCCGGGAAAGTGAGCCCGGAGCGGAGCTTGCCTGAGATGGGTTGTCGCCGGCTTGAGTGACAGAGGCGAGAGATGTGGCCAAAGACCTTGCACCTGATCATAATAATGTTGACATGTTATTTCTCACCTCAATCACATTGGAGTCACTCACAACAGTTAGGGTGCGTTTGTTTCAGCTTCAGAATCAGATGAATCAGTTGAATCAGGTGATGAATAGTGAGAGAGGAATAGTGAATAATCAGTTGAATCAGAGCAGAAATAATCAGAAACAAACGGAGCCTTAGACTCAAATAGGATCTCACTCCAAGGGTTGTCGATCAGTATGCCGCTCATAAACTCATCATGTCGAAGCAAATTGAGGAGTATGGACAAGTTGTGGTCCGTTCAGGCGCGTTTGGTATAGACCTAGATTGTCTAAAAATATTTCAGATTTGGTTTCTCCTTAGAATATCTCCTCCGGTGAATCATACGCACTATATCAAATGATTTGGCTAGATTCTTATTCTTGCAGGGTGGCGAAAATCATCGTTTTACATAAAAAAAATAAAAATTATGGGTGAAAAAAATTCAAAAGCAATCGGTTATAATTGGTTTGACTTTGGATTAGAGGGGAGGTAGAAAGTAATAAGAATCAAAATTATTAGAAACTACCTGATTTTCATCTCTAGTACAAAACGAGAGAATCACTTGGAACGTTTCTACCTAGAATCAATATTGTCGTTAACTGTTTGGTAGAGTTTCTAGTGCTTCTGAAGAGAATGGAAGCGATTCTCACATCCAAACAGACCCATATCGGTCGGAAAACATGACTACCGATTCCTCTAGCCTGTTCCTTACTTTTCTTAACCCACGGAACCAAATCGTCATATTCCCAAGGGTCCTACGGCTGCCACTTTCAAGCCTTCCAACTCCCACCGCCTATCTTCTCATACAAACCAAAACAATATCCCTCGCCATTTTATACACCCAAAATGTCTTTTCCTAAAGTTTGATGGTGAACACATCTCTGAATTTGGAAAGATAAATGTCTAAAGCACTAATTTCATCACAATATGAAATCAGCCCAAAACCATAATTTGATCCCTAAATGTAAATATCTTCAGGGTTGGTTCTCTAGAGAGTATGCACTAAGATACAGAGAATGTTTGGAGAATAAAAAAAGATATAGAGAGCGATTTTTTATTCAAATTACTCTCCAAATAATAATTTACAGGGTGAGTTTAAAAGACTCTTAGAGCATCTCCAAAAAGTCTTTATAAAATTTTCTCTCTAAATCATCACTTGAAGAGTCCTCGCTCACCATCTTTGGGTAACGAGAAATCCAAAATAGATGTCTGGCTGATGAGAATTCCAGAATAGATGACGTCGGTATTTCATCAAATTCTCTATTCCTACAGATTAGAAATATATATAAAAAGTTTTTGGAGTTGCTCTTAGAGATGCTCTTAAAGCCACCAGAAAATCCACCAACTGCATGTGGCGCCATGTCACAAAACCAGAAGTCAGAACAGCAATAACTGCCACAGAAGCTAAATCAATTCCGAAGCACCAAAGATATCTACAAATTTCCACAATATAAAACTAGCTAGTTGACTCTAGCACTAACCCACGCTGACCTTTTGTTTGATCCGCCATCAGTTAGCCACAAGTCCACAAACAAATTGCTTTTTATTTTCCACCATGTTATTCAAGGGAAATACCAAAAGATGGTAAAAATGTTATTGTTGGATCTAATGGGCACAGATACAACAGAAAATACATAGCCAAAGTCTGCCAGCCCTGAAAATCCACATCTGCTTACAACAATCAGCAAAATTTTCTAATGGTAAAATCTGTGCAACAAAATCATCACAGAATGCTCGGTGAGCAAAGGCAAGTATGATATCCAGTGCCTCCATCTTACTGCCTTCGACGATGCAAGAAAACAATCACCCATGCTAAATTGAGGATTTTTTTTTTTAGTAAAAATCGGCCGAGGAGCCCCCTACCTATTTTTTTTGGTATTTTATATATAAGGAGAAGAGGTACAAAGTTACAACATCACAAGGCAAGCAATGCCCAAAGCAGAAAAAGAAAGAGAAAAAAAGAGTACATCATGTGAAATTCTTGCACCATCTAAATAAAGCTTCTGACGTTTTCTTCTTAGCTTTGATACAAACCAAGCTAAGCTCATCCTTGAATCTTCTTTTCCATTGATTCGGGTTGAAACTTTTGCCATCGAAAATAACACCATTTCTTGTAGTCCAAATTACCCAACAGGCAGTGATTACTAATTCTCTGAAGATATAGCTGTTGAACTGATTTCTGGCTTCACAGATCATATCCAGGGTATCAAGAGTGAGATCCCAGGATATATTGATTGAGTTCCAACAGGCAGTGGAGAAGGGGCAAGAGAAAAACAGGTGGAAGCATGTTTCTTGAGAGAGAGAGCAGAAAACACAATTGTAGTCAGGTAAATGTCTGTTCTTTCTTCTGAGGATGTTTCTGGTGCTATGTCTATCAACAATGAGGAGCCAGAAGAAAAATTTGTGCTTTCCAAGATTGCCACTGGTCCAGAGCCATTTGAAGAGGGGTGAAACCTGATGAGTGCCCATCAGAATTTTGTAGGCTTTGAATGGGGAGTAGATCGAAGACCCCCAAGAGTATTTCCATGAATCTTCTGTCAAGGGGTCCAGGTTGATATTCAACAGCATGGAGTTGAGTTCATTGAGTTGGGTGGATGCTTGGGGATATAGAGGGCAGAAGAAAACATTGGGGTGTCCTTTTCCATAAAAAATCTGATTGAGCATTTTTGTTTCCTCACAAAAATATATAGTTCTGGAAAGATGTTACTTGGCAGTTGGACAGTCCACTTGTCATGCCAAAGCATGATCGAGTTACCTTTGGATGGTGAGCAGGTAGTGATCTCCCTGAACTTCTCATGTAATTTCAGAGCATCTTTCCACCAGAAGGATCCGGTAGGGGATCTAGCATGTGGAGGGATATTGGTGTTCTTATAAAGTTTGTTCCAAGTGAGTTGAACCCAGGGGATTTGAGTATGGTTGTAGAATTTGTCTAGGTATTTCATAAGCAAGGCTGAGTTCTGCATCTTGACATCAATGATACCTAGCCCACCTTCTTTTGTTTTGCAGGCTGTTTCCCATGCAGCCAAACAAGATCCTTTTATGTTAATCTCACCACCATTCCACAGGCAGCTTTTCCTGTATTTGTCAATTTATTCAATGACACCAGGAGGGACCTGAAGTGTGCACATGTAAAAGTGGGAGTGCACTAAAAACTGAATTTACAAGGATTAACTTTCCATGATAAGACAACATTTTGCTTACACCTCCCAGTCTTTTTTCAATTTTGTTAAGCATAGGGCTGAATTCATTGATAGTGGGTCTAGTAGTGCCCAAAGGGAGGCCAAGGTAGGTAAAGGGCATGGAGCCTATGGTGCAACCAAAGGTATTTGCAAGATGCTGAGTCTCCATTTCATCAACATTGATTGGGATCAGAGATGATTTTTGATAGTTTACCTTGAGACCTGAGCTATCAGAGAAGGATCTGAGGATTCCTTTGAAATTGAAAAGAACCCTTGCATCAGCTGGAAGGATGAGCAAAGTGTCATCAGCATAGGATTTGAGGTGACACAAAATAAATGTGCTCTAGGAATATTTGCTATTGGGTGCGAATTAAACTAGCTCACATGGTTGGCATGTCAAGCAGTTGAAGGATGTCCCCGAACTCAAAATCATGAGTCTCTTTGTTGAAGCGCTCCACAGAATCTGTACCTCATATCATTCAGGTAGAACGAGTGAGCAGTCTCTAGAAGAGTCTTAAACAACAATGCATCCCTCTCTGTGTAATGAGTGACTGTGTAGTAAGGACTTGCTTGATTGCCCTGTGCTTTATAGTCTTTAAATCCTGTGAAGATCATGTATGGCATCTAGACTGGGACACTGTATAGCAAAAGAAGGAAACAGTAAGTCCAAAAAAGTTCAAAAGCGAAAAGTGTGAATAAATTAGGCTAGTTACTACAATGAGCTCAAAAATAGTAAGTGGTGCCAATGGTTTTTGCGTCACACATATTGTTTATTTCTTGAGTGGAAAGGTTTACATAGTTAAGGCCTTTTTCCTCCTTGTTCAAAAGTGCCACGAACCATGAGGATATTAATACCATGAACATTTAGGTTAAATGGAACTGCCTACTGTTGACTAGTGTATTACAGACTAATCCCTTATTGCGATACCTTCAAGATCTAGATGCACGAACCATGCAACTTGGGATATTTAATTATAGTTCACCACGGATTTGTGCATCAAATTTGGTGGGATACATGAAGGATGATGGGTAAAGCATAAAAAACCTAATCTTGATGTAATAACAAGGCTGTATTTTAAGGGTCCATTTACACAAAGTAAACAAAGCATGTAACACAACAGTAGGCGGTTCCACAATAAAGGGAATGATTTAAGAGTGAACAAAGGTAGCTGTAATGCTAGTGCTATGTTCAGTGGGGAAAATATGAAAACTAATCAAAATTATGAATATTTACGAAAGAACTGAGCACTACTTTGCATGAACATAGTGGTGTATCTACTTCCCTTCCACGAAGTAATAACAAAGTGCCGGCTAAAAGACGAACAAAATTAGATTAGAAAATTCAGAATCATGGTACTGCAAACTCTGCAACCAGTAACTCAAAATTGAAGAAAAATACAATGAAGTTGATCTTTGTTCCAAGAAATGTTAAAGTTTTGCTTTCATTGATGCACCTACATGACCCCTTCCTAAATGATACCAATATTTCAAGAAAAGGAATAGTTACAAAAGTCAGAAAACACAAAACATCAGGATAAATATCAAAGTCTGCATGACCGATGCAGAAGAACAAAAGAATTTAATAGACATCACCAATTTCATATTACATTCAAATTATTGCTCTTGATCTTTCTTTTGGATTTAAACAGGCCAAACAAGAGAGTTGGAATTGAAACCAGTCAACCACAATATTATCCATATGAATATAGAAGTTCAAAAAGATCAGAGAATATCCCCACACTCACACACATGCACGGACACATGAAAATCATGTATGCATCCTACGGCACAAAACAGTGCTGCAATGCCAGTTCCATCCCCATCAAATAATGTTTCTCTATTGTTGGTTACAACACTAAATTCTACAATCAAAGCTATGACAAAAAAATGCAATATTTCTAAAAGTATTGTGCTAATGCTGTTTAACTTTCCAATGAATACTACCGACTTGCCAAAACCCTTCACTATTTAGTCCAAACAAGCAAAATCAAATATGAAATTAGAGTGATGACAGTTGGACAAATGCTGTCAAATATTGATATCCTTGGAACTGAAAACAGAAACATGTAACTAAAATGATGCTGTGGAGGCCACACCACCACATCACCACCATTGAGATTCTATAGCACAGTTTATCCTAATTATCTTAACAAGTTAAGTTCAACAGAACTTTTTAAACAGCCAATTTCACCATAGCTTCATAACATCGTCGCTATTTCTTATCTTTCTCCTGAAACATGTAAGGAAATAAATCTACTTGCATGCTTGGTTGACATGTTCTTCCATTAGCAATACAATTTGTCCAAACTTCCACTTTATCAAACATCTTAGAAAGTCATTGCAGTTGAAAAGGTGGTACAGATTTGAACGAACCTTTATATCCTTTCATCTCTTACTTTTAACAGATCATTCAGATACCCTCAGACACAAAATTCATTTCAGGCACGGTGCTTAAAATAAGTACCAAGCACGCACGACAGAATATCACATTTTGATGCTTATCTACGACGGCCGTCAGAAGGGATCTCCTCAATTCTTATAACACACCAAAAGAAACGAATCAAATAATCAAATGGCTAATGAGAGGGGCGGGGACTAACGTCATCCCAGGCAGCGACGAGGTGCTTGGGGCCTTGGGGGAGAGGCCCTTGGTGCGTTCGATGTCGAGGGTGGATCCCAGCGGCTTCGGCTTCAGCGGGGTGAGAACTGTGACTCTGTGAGTAACCCCTCAGCGGCGGCCACCGGGTGACGTCGGCAGGCGCCGCGGCTTGCACCGGAGGCCGCAGCGGCGCCTGTCGGGCGGGCCAACCGCCGCGACCCGCGAGATACACTGCCAGGCCGCGGAGGGAGGAGGAGGTGGAGTCGTGCTTACGTTCTCGTGCCAGCAACCGTTTTGGTGCGGGCTCACTCCAATGCTCATGCCAGACGGCGTTGCGCTTTTAGCATGGTTCGCCAGCAGATGAGAACCTGGGCACCTGACAATCCAAACAATTGGCTTGCATACAACACTTTTTTTCTGTGTTGTACTACCTCGATTAATTGATCCAAAAAATGTTCCGAGCTGCATATGCTTTACACATCGGAGCATATCATGGTTGGCTAGAGGTTCACATGCATTTGGCTAGTGCCTTCGCGCGGTAAGAGGAAAGCTAAAGATTATAAGCACCTCATAACAAACCAACAATTAATGGTTAGACTAGAGACAAAATCTGATGATAAGCTTAGCTCTGCTATGAAACAGAAACAACTTGGGGTAGTGCTTTGGAGTTGGCTACCTGAGAAGGCTACAAGCATGTTCGACAGATGTTTGTGTAGGAACATCCAGACACGGGCGATTCAAGAACCAAGATGTATTTGGCCCGTAGCAGGGGTGGATCCAGGCCCCGGGCTGCCTGGGCTGTAGCCCCGGGCGAGGCCCAAAAACTGTTGAAATAAGTATCACAAAAAACACATAAAAAGGCCAACTAGCCCATTAGTCCCCTTTGGCATGAGAAAAGCCCAGTAGCTACCCCGGGCCGAAGCCTATTTTTGGATCCGCCCGTGGCCCAGAGTATTATGTATTCTCAACGTTCCAAGGTATACATAGAAAATTCAATATACAAAGTTATTTATAATTTAGAACGAAAATAATACTAAAGAACAACCGAGCATAGGAAAGACAAGTAAATTGTAACCATTGTAACCATACTCAACTATGTTCTTCCTCTTCGAGAACATCCAACGCTCATGGACCTCGCCCAGCACCCACCGTCTCACCACCTCTCTATTCCTCCAAACAACCCTTACACATTCCTTACCATATGCATATTTTGCTACATTAAACATCAATGATCCGTGTTCACCAACTAAAAAAGCTAACAAAAGGGCAAAGCTTGAGAAAGTCTGTTTTGGCCAAGTACACATTCTGTTTTGTGTGTGCCAAAACTTTTACGTGAAATCAAAACTGGCATGAAAAACAAACCATCATCATAGTAGCCGGTTTAGTGTGGAGCCAGCACATAGCTGTTTAGTCTTGCTCTTTCCCCTAGTTTTCACATGTAAAACCAAACCGTCCTCGTAGCACCTGGTTTTGTGTGGAGCCAGCACGTGTTACAACTGTTTAGTCTTGCTCTTTGTCCTGGTTTGGCCGTCTGGCCTTGGTCTTTTTTATGGTTCGCATGGGATGAGTAACTGATCGTCTGACCCCACATTCGGCATCCCGAGCATTAGCATACATAATACAACTCATTCCACCCATTGTTTAGCATACAAAATACAACTCATCCCACCCATTGTTTCAGTTTTCTAACATACTCTCTCTATTTCCATTTATATGTCGTTTGGCCTTCCACTAGATACATGAAAGATTCTCTGAATTTCGACATACATGATGTCCAGATACATAAAACATGCTTTGTATCTAGATACCGAGAAACATAGCCAGAATGTCATTTAACCCACATATTTTTTTAGAAATGCCCTCTCCAGGATAATAATGTGTGAGTATTTCTTTATATACTATAAATGTTGATAAAGCTAGGGACCACGATGAATATAAGGAAAGAGTTGTTGTGTCGCCTGCCTATAAAGAGGACATATCAAATGAGCAGTTCACATTGTTAGATTAGCCACTGGATGCTAGATCTCCATAAGAGGTGTGGAGACAAAGTAGAAGAGGGCGGCGACTAGGGTTTCGGTCACAAGGAGTTCCCCGACGTAGGTAAGAAGATATATTCCCTAGCGGTCTTAAAAGAGGATTTAGGGGGTAGCAGCCGTGACACGAAGGTGGAGGCGTATAGGCCGGCGGGAGAAGGTAGTTGGGGGGAGGGGGGCTGGCTGTGTTGCCGTCGCGGTGGATGATGTCGGTGACCTAATACCCTGGGATTAGGGGAGGCGGGAGGTGGGTGAGGCGGTGGGAGCCGTCGTCCACCATTGATGGGGGCAGGGGCGAGGACAACGTTCGCGAAGGTGTCACAAAGCTTTGGGGAGGGTGGGGGACGGGAGTTGCTGGCCGTCGGTGGTGGAGGTTGTGGTTGTGGGGGAAAGATTCCAGGGAGGGAGAAGAAGACGAGGGTTGAACGTCACGACGGAGAAGACGGTCGCGCGCTCCTGAAACACCAAACAGTTGCGTAATGTTGGCCTCCTATATATTTCAATTCCAATTTTTTATCTGGTCAAGAAGAGTTGTAGATAGGTATGTGTATATCTTAAGGCTAATGAGGACCTATATATCTATTGTGTTCAGATTTCTCTAGCCACAGCATGGTGTTGACAAAGCTTGGCTATTTACAAAGAAAAACCCACAAGATGCGAATGATAGAAGATGCACCTACAGACATGTGCCTGTGTGGTGCTATGGGTATGCATGCATCATCCTTGTAATAAAAAAAATACCGTAGGTTTAGTAGCACCAAGGGTTCCAGCAGGGCCAACAACCAGGCAAAACTGCATGCCAAGATGCAGAAAGGCCGAGGCTCAGAACTTTATGGGCGTCTTCTTCCTGCTCGGTGTCTTCTTGATCCGCTCGGTACCTTCCTGATCTGTGCCGAGTAAAGATGATGCAATTTGTTTTGTGGCAGATTAGATATGGTCCTTTCATCGGGATCACCTACTCTGCCAAAAGACGCCTACACATTATATGTGTCTAGATATAAAAGCTTGTTCGTCTTAGAAAATAATAGAAGCTCATGTCAGATATGATCTTCAATTATTGTTATTATTAGGATCCTACAAGTTGCTACAAATGGTTTTCAATTCCTTCATCGACAAATTTCTTGCATACTAAAATATGCCATGCACGGTTGTATCGGGGAAGAATAAATATTACCAAGAGTTTCCAGATGTTTTCAACCGTTTTTGGTCATTTCGTTCAGTGAGTCAAACTCACAGTAGCAGCTCATAGTTCAGGATTGTTCGCTTATGTTAATCTTTGGTTTTTAATATGCGCCACAATTCTTTGTGAGGCCATTACTCTTTAATAGTTTGGTGGGCGAGCCCAGATCCAGGCGCGACTGCGCAAATGGCCACCTCATGGCAGGTCGCGTGACGCAGCTGTGGTGGGCCGAAGGCCGTGTGAAAAGAGGTCACCATTTTGGCCTCGCGGAGGCGAGCGCGGCGCGCCCAGACTAGACGCGGAGCCGTTCGATCGGCACGGCGGGCGGCAGTACGCGGGGGGGTTGGTGGTGTGTGGTGGCCCCGCGCCGAACACGCGCGCGAACTGTGAGGCCACAGCGAAACTGGACGGCCCCCAGCTGGGAACGCGCGCAGTGAAGCCCAGCAGCGTGCAGGAGCGGGAGAACCTGAGCGGGAAAATCTGGGTGGGGCCACCTTTCCAACTAACTAAAAACTATTTTTCTTGACAAACCAACGTTGAATTTATTAAAAAAATCCTTCAAAATAAGATTTCACATGAATATATTTAAAACTTTTATTTATAAACATTTATCTTATAAAGATAAATCATTTCTCTGATAGAACATCACTTAATACATGATAGAACGTTGTAAAATATCGCTAAATACACGACAAAACATCATTAAAATAATAATATAAAATTACTAAAAACATAATTAAAAAATAAATAAAAGAAAATAAATAAAAAATAAAATGGAAAAGAAAGAAAAAATAAATACATGAAAAAATTAAAATAATATAATAAATCCACGTAACTAAAAAAAGTGGAGCATGAAAAAGAAAAAGAAAAAACAGAAAAGAAATAAAAAGAAAAAATAAAAAACAAACAACCGTGACCGCTTGGCGTAGTAATCACGTGGGCACGCCCGTGGAAAGCCGCTCGATGCGGGCAGCACGCGCCAGGCGCGGGAAAGGACGCGTGCCAAAGCCGCTCGGACAGCGTCTAAGGTCTGAGAGTTCGGACCCTAAGATCGCCGCGGTACACGTGGAAGTTCGGTAGCCGATGGTGGTCCCGACGAAGTCCGGCAATCCCCATGCCCATGCTGGCCGGCGTTGCACTTTTCCATGGTTCCATGGTTCGCGAGGAGACGAGTGACTGACCTGTGCACATGACAATCATTTGGCTGTGGCATACAACTCATCTTTTTTTTTGTATGTGTGCTGTAACTGGTTAGTGTATCACACTCAACTAATACAACAGTAAAACTGTCGATCACACGGAGTGGTACTATATGCGTGTATTTCTACGTGTCATTCCTAAATATTAGTAAGTCATGGGACTATTGAATATAAGGAAAGACAAACCAAACTATTACCAGGATTAATTGATCCAAAACTTATTCGGAGTTGCATATGCTTTACACATCGGAGCATATCATGGTTGGCTAGAGATTGACGTAGATTTAGCTAGTGCCTTTGCGCGCTAAGAGGAAAGCCAACGACCAAACGTTTTAAACTGACGTTTGTTGCAAGCTTATAAGCACCTCATAACAAAGCTGTTGCAAGCTTATAAGCACCTCATAACAAAGCAATGGTTAGGCTGGAGACAAAATTTGTTCCGGATTATAGCAAGCTCTGCTATGAAACAGAAACAGCTTGGGGTAGTGCCTCGGAGTTGGCTACCCGGGAAGGCTTCAACCATCTTCAACAGATGTTTGTGTACGCGCCGGCACGGGAACATCCAGACACGGGCGATCCAAGAACCCAGATATATTCGGTCCAGAGTGGCCCAGAGTATTATGTACTTCGAACGTTCCAAGATATACATAGAAAATTCGATACAAAGTCATTTATAATTTAGAACGGAGATAATAATAAGGAACAACTCAGCATAAGAAAGACAAGTAAATTATCACCATACACAACTTTGTTCTTCCTCTTCGAGAACATCTAACGCCGACAGACCTCAGCCGGCACCACCGTGTCATCACTTTTCTATTCCTCTGAACAACCTTACACATTCCTTACCATGTGCATATTTTTCTACACTCAGCATCAATGATCAGTGTTCACCTACTAAAAAAGCTAACAAAAAAAGGCAAAACTTGACAAGTCTGTTTTGGCCAAGTACACAGTCAGTTGACTTGAAATCAAAACTGGCATAAAAAACCAAGCACTCGTTTTGGTGTGGAGCCAGCACACAACTATTTAGTCTTGTTATTTCCCCTAGTTTTTGGCATGTAAGACCAAACCGTCCTCGTAGCTCTCGGTTTTTGTGTGCAGCCAGCAAGCGCTGCGGCTATTTATTCTTGCTCTTTTCCCTAGTTTTGGCATGTAAATCCAAACCGTCCTCGTAGCACCCGGTTTTGTGTGGAGCCAACACGCGCTACAACTGTTTAGTCTTGCTCTTTCCCTTGATTTGGCCGTTTGTCCTTTGTCTTTTCCGTGGTTTGCATGGGATGAGTAACTGACTGCCTGGCCTCACATTCGGCATCTCGGGCATTGGCACACATAATACAACTCACCCACCCATTGTTTTGATTTTCTAACTTACTCTCTCTATTTCCATTTATATGTTGTTTTGGCCTTCTACTAGATACATGAAAGATTCTCTGAATTTCGACATACATCATGTCTACATACTTAGAACATGCTTTGCATCAGGATACCGACAAGCTAGCATTGCCAGAACGCCACTTAACCCACACATATTTTAAAAATACCCTCGCCAAAATTTTTAATGTGCGAGTATTTCTTCATATAATGTAAATGAGCACAATGCAAGAATTTTTACGTGTTATAAATACTAATTAACTTAGGGATTACAATGGATATATGGAAAGCATTAATGTGGTGCCTATAAAGCATACACACATCCATCCCTCAAACCTGAACATTCACATTTGTGAACTAGCTACAGGAAGCGCCGCTCTTTGGTAGGGAGAAGATGGTGGCGGCTAGGGTTTTGGTGATGAGTTCTCCAGCGTTAGGTAAGAAAATCTATTCTCCAGCAGCCTTAGAAGGGAGTTTCAGGGGCAACGGCCATGACATAGAGGTGGAGGTGTAACACTCTGGTGTTAAGCAAGCATAATCATTTGCATTCTTAAGCATAAGCATCATTATGCATAGCATTAATGAAAAGAGTGATTGTCATTTCATGTTCATGCTTGTTTATTTCAAATTATGCCTGCCTTTTACATGAAGTGCATATGTGATATGAGTGTTTGGTGTTGGATGACCTCTAGGGTAACCTGGACATGTTTAGGACACCAAATGAACCTAGGTTTATGTTCATGGTTTTGGTTAATTAAGTTTTGTTGTCATGGTTGACCAAAGTGGACCATTAGAGTAGTTTTGTTTGACTGATTTGGAAGTGGTAGCTAGAGTGCTTGCATGTGTGTGTGCCCTAAATGAAGTTTGTAGAGAATTTTATAAGGAACAAAAGTTGTTTTTACCACTTTTCATGAAAATGCTTGGAAGGTGTTCAAAAATGTTGAAAAAGGGCAAAAATGGGGGCTGATTTTCTATTTTGGGGATTTTTAAAAGGTATTTTATTTGGATTTTTGTAATTCAAAATCTAGGAAGAATCTGGTAAAACTTCTTTAAGATGAAATGTTCTACTCTTCAAAAGCTACATTTCTTCTATTTTGAGTTTTTGCTAATTCGGCTTAGTTTGAAAGTTATTAAGCAGCAAAGTTTGTTCTGAGTTTATGGAAATAACATTTTGGTGACGGCTGTACCCTGGCCGTCAGGAAAATGTTCGGCCACCGCCCATGTCGCCCAGCCCGCGCGCTCCGCGTGGCGCGCGTCGACCGGCCGTCCGAGGCGGCAGCGGCCGTTCGGACAGGCCAAAACGAGGCGCCCGCTCTCCCTCTCGCGGTCCCCTCCTTCATTTTCCCCTCCCTTCTCCTTCCCGCAGCGCTGCACGCTCTCGGCCGCCGCCGCGCAGCACCGAGCTCGCCTCGCCGCCGTTCAAAATTCGCCGTCGCCGGCCGCGCATTTTCTCGCCAAGCCCCGCCATCAAGCACGCCTAAGCCCGCTCCGTCTTCCTCTCCCTTCATCTCGGTCAGTTGCCGTAAGTTTCGCCCGAATCGCTCCATTTTCTCCCCGGCCGCCATTGCCGCACCTCGGCTTCGCCGTGGTCCCGCCGCTCCGGTCGTCCTCCCTCGCCATTAGGATGCGCAGCAACCGCGTCGTGGTCCGTAGCAGCTAGGACGGTAGTCAGTGAGGTCGATTAGGGTTTCGAGCGGCCGAATTTCGCCGAGCCGCCGCGCGGAGTGTCGCCGCCCCGCCGCGCGTGCGTGGCCGAGCCGCCGTAGTCGAGCTCCCGCTGCTCTGAGTAGCCAGTGAGATGCGCTAGGGTCCCCTCGAGCCAAAGCCGTGGTTAATGCGGTTGGTCGAGTCCCCTATCGCCGGGATTAGGGTTCGCCGGAGTCGGGGTGAGTCGCCGTTCCGCCGCGTCCGTGCTCCGACCGCCCTGAGCCGCTCCCTCCAGTCTTTGGTCCCATAGATCGGTGCGCGTTGTTCCCCTCTCCCTTTCCCACCGGTCGGTGAAGCCCGAGCGCCGCCAGGATGGCCGGCCGAGCGCCGCCGCCGTCGAGGATCTGCGAGTTAGAATAAGAGAAACCCTAGGGTCCTTCGTGCATATCAGCCAGACTCAGTAATTTACCGGTTAGGGCTCAGTTAGTTTTTGGAAATGTCAGGGTCCCCGGTGTAAAGTGGTTTTCCTTTTTCTTTTTCAGAATAGATTTCAGATTTCAGTTTAAACTTTGAAAATTCATAACTTGCTCATTTTTCATCCAAATGAGTTGGTTCAACTTGCAGTATTTTTCTTATGAGATGATCTATGCATGAAAAATATGAAATGTAAAATTTGTGAAACTTTTCTGTATAGCTTTATTTATCTCTATTATTTGTATTTATCTTAGGAAATGCATAACTAATTCTCTGTTGCTCAGAAAAATGTGAGACCAAGTTTGTTGGTTTTCTTATGTCATGCTCTATCTGTGAAAAATGTTGTTGGGCTATGTCATATGTAAATTTTTCTATGTCTAGTTATGGTGCCTATTTTCATGTGAGGATAAATAATTCATAATAAATAATGTATAAGGAATTTGTGCATGAAACTTTTTGGAGAGTGTTTTTTATGTCAATCTAGAGCTAATTATGTTCTGAGATCTGTTGTTTGATATACTTTTATGTACAAAGTATTTTATGCCCCTGAAATTATGCTGCCTTGTCATTTTTGTGCAGGATAAAGTACTTACTGTTTTGACTTGAAATTTTTATGGTAATCTTTGTTTGGTATGATTAAGCTTCTGTAATTTTTACAGAATTTTCTGAGTAGTCTAAAGTCATGTTGTAGTTATACCCTGATTTCTTTCATTTATAAATAATGCTTTAGAGTTATCATTTCATGTGTGTAAAAATGCTTTTTATGCTATTCATGATATGTATGATCTTCTATTGGTTGTGGTTCAGTAGAGTGTAGTGTGCAAAACAATGGTTGTTTATAATTCTTTATAGTGTGCGAGTAAAGTTTTAATGCGAGGCTTAATTGGAAATTTATCGGTAGAAGAGAATGCGGATGATATGTGCTTATCATACATGTTTCAATATATCATATTATTCATCTTTGTTGAGCATTCATTTACCATCATCATCAGCATTGTATTTATATGTATGCACGGTATTCATACGCACTATGCATCATACAGGATCGTCAGAGCTCGCGACAGTAGTTCCCGGAGCACCAGGAGAGGAAGACCAACAAGAAGCTTTGGTGCGGGAAGCAGCAGCAGAAGAGGATCCCGAAGCTGATCTTCCAGAGTGTCCTGACCATCAGCCCAGTGCTTTTCTGAAAGGCAAGCCCCGGAGCATTCTCCCTGTGGTTTGCAAAATATCTAACTTGAGTCCTTTACTTGTTTGTTGCATTAAGTTATAGGCGTTGTTTTATACCGTTGCTGCATTACTTATATTCCTTGCCACTGTTTATACTTCAACCCTGTTAGGTTCAGGTACGATTATTTGCTTAGCCCTGCTTAACTAGATCGGTAGAAGTCGGGTGATTTCCTGTCATCCGCGAGTTATAGGTGGTAACTCGGATGGTTGAATACATTATTATCTTGGATAACCATGTGGAGATAATAAATTGAGACCGGGCGGGATTGGAGTTGAGAATGAACAGGAGGTTCAATGTGGTTTATCCCGTCTGTGTCGAACTAGGACCCCGTCCGTTGTACGTCCTCAAGTCATATTGAATTTATGCCTCACATTTAGCTGGAAGGATAAGTCGTTCCGACCGCGAAGCCTAATTTTGATTTGGGCCGGGAGTCGACCTGCTGTACGCATCGCATTGGTGAAGATGGGGGACCACGGGTTACGCGGTTGTAAGGCCTGAATATAGCATGGTGCGCCCTGCTGGCAGCCGGACGGTGCCCGGATGTGATGGTACCTGTTGATCTCGCGTTTTTCCTGAATTGGATGTCGGTGACCTGTAGCTCACCGTGGCTGGTGAGTGTGGTTTGTGTGAGGAGTACCCGCCAGCTGGTTTGCAATCGATTATAATCGCCATCGTTCCTGGACAGTGAACACTTGACTTGAGCAGCGGCATCGTAGTAAGAACTTGAACAAGAGGTGAAATGGTTGAGCTGTTGAGACTGAAAGATACTCAACCGGAAATGGTTACTTTCTGTTGAATAATTATTACCATGCTTGTTTAGTACAGGTGCTAATGTAGCATGATAGAGATAATCAGATTAAAATACATTGCTAGAAGGTTCTTATTAATTGTTTCTTCATGCAAGCTTTTCCGCAAAATTTTAAATGAGTCAGCTATCCTACTTATACAGCCTTGCATACTCCTTGGAGTCTTTTATTTTAGTTTATGACGGGTAAGTCTAGCTGAGTACATCCTCGTACTCAGGGTTTTATTTCCCATGTTTTTGCAGATGGTGAGATGCTTTACGGTTATTGTCAGAACTGTTTCTATCCCGCCTTGGGCGATGACTAGACCTTGGGCATGGTCACTCTTCTCTACTTGATGCTTTTGCTGGATGTGAACCAAGGACCTGGCACTATATTTCAAATGTGTGTGTGTGGTATTTGAACTTAAATCGCTTCCGCTTTTATTTGAACTTGGTTTGTAATAACTCTATTTCGTACTCCGATGATGTTTTAAAACTATGTGCGAACTGTGTACTTGTGAATGGAACCGCTAAACTATTACGATCTTGGTCGTGTCGGAAAAGTTTGAAATCCTTCGAGATTTCACGGACTACCGGGTTTATTAGGTCTCAATCATATGATTTGCTGAATTTATGGCGGATTATGTGCTTGTGCTCTAATAAATTGGTCGGTTCTGTTACAGGAGGTGAGTGAGATAGTGACGGGGGTCATTGGTGACCTGCCCTGGGATTAGGAGAGTGCGGGGTCAAGGGGTAGGAGGTGAGTTAGGCGGCTAGTGCCGCTGGCCACCGGTGGAGGGACAAGGAGGACACTGGTGAAGGTGTTGCAACAGAGCTTTGTGGGAGGGTGGGGTCAAGGGGCAGGGGTAGACGGTAGGTGAGGCGGCGGGAGCGGTCGAGCTCCGGTGGTGGGGACGAGGAGGGGCAAGGACAAGGACGCACTGGCAAAGGTGTTGCACCAAATCTTTGGGGGGAGGGCTAGGTCGAGGGGCAGGGACAGGGGACACGTGGTGGCGTGGTGAGGTGATGGGAGACGTCGTCTACCGATGGAGGGTGGGGGTGGGGATAGGGAGGAGGGGTGCTAGGGAGGGGAGTAGAAGACAAGGGGAAAAGAGCGTCGCGACGGAGAATACGCTCGTGCGATATTGGCCTGCTATATATATTTCTATTTTAGTTTTTTTATTCGATCAAGAAGAATTGTAGATACATATGTGCATCTAAGGCTAATGAGAACCCATGTGTATCTTGATCAGGTTTATGTAGACATGTCATGGTGTCGAGAAAGCTTGTTGATTATCTACGGAGAAAAAACACAAGATGCGTAAGATAAATGATGCACCCATAGGCACGAGCGTGTGGGGTGCTATTGGTATGTATGCATCATCCTTGTAATCGAAAAAAATTCACTGAAGGTGTTGAAGCACCATGGGGATCTTGAAGGGCTAACAAGGCACAACTGCAAGCGGGACAACGCCATGTACGTGAAGTCATAGATCCGTCGAGCCACCAAGATCAGTCGAGCCACCAAGATCAGTCGAGCCACCAAGATCAAGAAGGACCTACGGGCAAAGATCCCTACATCCAAGGTAGCCAACTTGAGCTTGCTCTGCACCTTTCTCTTAGGAGGATTAAGGCAGTATAGGTTGTAGTCCTGATTGCAGCAGTCACACAGGATGATCTTATCATCATCTGTGTCACGTAGGCAGACACGACAAAGGCAAGATAGACAATACCAGCACCTGTGAACCTAGGAATGAATTCATGTGCAAGGATTTGGGTTATCTTTGCCTGAGTTAAGAAGATATGGTTTCTGTTTTGTGCTAGGTTTATCAAGAACACCTACTTGTACTCTATCTAGAACATGTCAGCGCTATCAATTATTATTGGATATGATCTTTTTTCTTTTCATTATTATTAGGGTCCTGTAAATTCTTATAAAAAATGCCTTTCTCAAGAGCACCTACTTGTACTATGTCTAGAACATGTCAGCACTATTAGTCATTATTGGATATGATATTTTCTCTTATTGTTATTATTAAGGTCCTATAAATTATTGCAATGTGTTCGTCAAGCACACATACTTTTACGCTATCCAGAATATGTCTGCACTATGTGTCATTATTGAATAGATCTTTTCTTTTATTGTTATTATTAGTGTCCTTTAAATTATTGCAAATGATTTCCAGTTCCCTTCATCGGCAATCCGGCTTGAGAAAAATTAAAGAAAACTAGTGATTCATCCTATTGCGTGCTTAGCAAATTTCTTGCATAGTGAAATATGGCACGCACAATAGTACTCGTGGAAGAAATAATATTTCCAAGAATTTTTAGATGTTTTCAACGTGTTTGCCTTATTTTGGTTCAGCCGTCCAGGTACCTCAAACTCAGATGTTAAACTTTAATTTTAATTTGTGTTAAAAAATCAAAGTCAGACGATGTTAATCGTTGGTTTTAATTGGTGTCAAAGGAAAAATCAAAGAGTGTTCAGAAGTGGGGTTCTCTAGCTACGCCAAAACAGTAGAACACGGATGTGTGCGACTGCGCGTGACCGTGTCTAGTGTGCGTGCGCGTGCCTTTGATGACCAACGAAGGAAGAAAGAACAAGAGGAAAAAAAGACAAACTCTCGTTTGAATTTTTTGTTGAGAAGTACACGGTACAATGTTGACGCTTATAATATGTACGTACACTCATCCGTATAAACACACGTATAAAAATTCTACTTCTACCCTTATAAGCATCAGACACCAGTTGTCGACAGAGACGTCACTTATACCACTTAATACATAACTCCGGTTAATCCTTAAAAAAAATCTCAGAAAAAAGATATAAACATCAAGATTTAAAACCTAATGTGTAGCATCCACTGAACCTGTCTTATAAGCCAATTCGCAAACTCCCATTTGACGTGCATACTCGTATAGTTTGGCGGGCCAAGCCAGATCCAGGCCTGACCGTGCAAACAAAGGCCGCGTCGCGCGGATGTGGGGTGTGTGGGCTAATGGCCCACGGACGAGCACCATGGACGCCAACGTGCGGGCGTGCAGCCCCGACAACGTGCTTCCTCCCCTCAAAACTAAAGTTATTTTAGTTTATGATATATATGCACGTAAACTATATCTTTTTTCTCAAAAAAAAGTATACTATATCTAGTTAGAATAAAACAGGTTAGAATTTAGAGAACGAAATGCTAGCTCGATCCACGCTAGAGCACGCTAAGTTGGGTTGGTAGGACCGTAGGACCATGGCGACAGCATATGGATTGGAATGGAATGGATAGACGTGTGCCTTTGATAGGTCGGTCGTCGACGGAAACCACAAGCCGTGCACGGTGAAAGTACATACACCTCTGTCAACAAAATCTACTATCAAACGTAGCACAATGTCAAACTTTAATATTTTTTTTCTTTGCTCCACCCAGAAATTCCCATGCATGTACGTATATGCTATACTACAGCACGTGGAGTACGTACTCCGTATCTTTTGCTGGAAGCTCCGGGTGGCGGTTAGATCTCCGTCCGTGTGGTGTCTGGAAGCACAGTTCCGTCACGACGCGCCGTGCGGTTTGAAGTTTTCGACCGCACGGCACACTGGCAATGGGCATATGAGGGCGTGAACAGTGGCGGCCCCGGCCCACACACGACGACGACGGGCGCACGGACGCTTGAGCTGAATGCTCGCCATGTGCCGCGCTAGCTTGTCGTTGTCTGCACCGCCACATGGCAGACCACAGTGCGTGCATGTGCATGAACCCCCCGTGCCCACACAGTGACATTGTGCTGAACTCTTCTGTACTTGTACATATTTATATACTACTCCCTTCTTCTATACTTATCTATGTACTACTCCCTCCATTCTAAATTATAGTTCGTTTTGATTTTTTTGATGCATGTATTTTGCTATGTATCTAAATAAATAATATGTCTAAATACATAATAAAATATTTATAAAAAAATCAAAGTGAACTGTAATTTAAAAAAAATATTGTATATTATTATTATATATATTGCTCATCAAGCAATCCCACGTTGCCGCACAGCTCCGACACAGTATATTAATATTAATATACCACATTTACAATGGGTATGGCCATCGTCCTTGACACGTATGCGGAGTAATGGCGTAAAAGAATATACCAAGTATGACTATCGAGCCATATGGAGCTGTTGTTGGCGCACATGCCAGACTCCATCGAAAGTTGAAGCTTTGAATTGAAGCTGTGTACGTATCAGAAGGTCGCCACTCGATCGCCGGAAGGAGGAGGATGAATGAACCCCACAAATCAAACTACTAGCTACCCCCCGCCTTTTGTTTAAACAATCGCCATATAATGAAATGAACCTGAACCTGACCAAAAAGGGATGATAATCCGATATTATACTATGCTATAGAGTATAGTAGCGAACTGATGGAAACATGCCGGGCGGCCACCCGGGGCCAAGGAACCGAGATATTCCTGCGTGCTGCCCATGCACGCATGTTGGTTACCCATCGTGCGGTCGTGCTGCCCATGCTCCACCTCCCAAGCTAACTGCTGCTAGCACTACTGAGCTAGAATTCTGCAATGGAGTGCTAGTAGTTTACAAACCATGCATGTCCGACGACCATATGTCCATTGACCACGAGACACGACAAAAAATTTAAATTTGGCTCGCCTCCCTCCGCGTCAAAAGCTCCCGTCCACGTTCCATAGACGACTTTTTCCAACGGAACGAGGCGGAGTGGACCTCTCTGCTGGCTGCTGGAAACATTTTTTTTTTTTTTTTTTTTTTTGCCCAGCAGAACCTCTGTTCATTACAAACTTGCAATTGCAACGCATATGAAAATGAAACAACGTACGAATTTGAATCTTTTCAGATAACTCGTCATGATGGAACGGTGAGGCTACCTATACGAATACTGTGCAACTTGTGGTGCTTACGAGGCACAATGAGAGGCGTGCATGTTCGGTACCAGCTCTGTTCGGTAGGTTTCGCGGGACCAAAGATTGGATCGGATGGCTCACTCACAGCAGTACTGGTCCAGGTCCATGCAAAGCGATGCAGTGGAGGCATTCAGGCATGCAGCCCCGTTTCGTGCCTTGGCGTCGTGAATTGACCTACTCAGATTGCTATTGCTATTGGATGCCAGTAGGACCAAGAACGCTCCCATCCTGAAAACCAGGGCACCATGTCCCCTACTCCCCTGGACCAGCGAACGGTACACGGTTTTTTTTTTCTTTTTCCACAAAGAAATTAGTAGAAAAAAAGTTTGGCTTATGGATGGACAAACCCGCACATGGGGGCCTCTTCCTTTCTCGACGACTTTGCGTTGCATGTTTTTTTGGTTTTGGTTGGCCATGCGCGTCACGCAAAGAAACGAGTGTCACACAAGCCAAACCAACACATGCACGCTTTGCGATTGCCAGCAGCAAGGAGTTGTCTCATTGTCTGAATCCTAATCCACCAGAAGCAAGGACCAAGGAGTCTGCTACTACAATAATGTCCTAATCCACTTGTCTGAATCACTGAACTGTACATGTTCACCTAAAAAAACTGAACTGTACATGCGATGGTTTTTGGTTCATTTTTATTTAGACCTCAGCTCACTCGCGGAACCTTTTCTTGTTTTTTGACGAATTCAGTCAAAGGACCAATGATCAAAGGCGCAGAAACTTTCCACAAGAAACAATCAAATTATCAAAAGGTGGAGAAAAAGGTTTGGAAAAACCGACAGCAGCAGCAGCAGCGAGCAAGGGGGCTCTGAACTCTCAAGTCCTGTTACTTGGAACGAACAAGTAGTCGATGGCTGGCGCTTGGCAGCTGCAAGTTGGGCGGAGGTGGGGTCGCTTGTCCCCCGAGCTTTTTCGTCCCCACACGCAGTTTCCAAACAACTTGCCTGTACTTTTCTTCTTCTTCCGTAGAGTATGTATTGGCGTATTCTTACGTATATTATTATTCCATTATTATTATTATTATTATTATTATTATTATTATTATTATTATTATTATTATTATTATTCTTCCAAAACGCGTTGGGTTAGCTGTCAGGAGGAGGAAGAATCCGTCTTCCCTATTTCTCACATGTGCTCCATCTCCATCGGTGTTCCTGCCTTTTGATTAAAGAATCCGCCGGCATCGAGGGACAAGTCACGCCCGTGTGTGCATCTTCCTCCCCCCTCCCTACCCGTCCTCCTCAGCAGTCAGTTATGGCCCTATCTTCAACCGGACAACGCCACTCAACCTACCGCCCGTATCTGCATGATTATTAGGTCAAGAAAGGTAAAACTACTCCCTCATAAGTCATATGAAGTTCACTAGAGTTTTTTTAAATATCTCATAGATCAAGTGTGGTAATATGTCCAGGAAACTTAAATGTGTCCTTTGTTTTTCTCAGTTTTTTCAGCAAACTGTATAGTTTGGAGGCGAAAGAAAAAGAAAAAGAAAACAGAATCAGGTTCTCATGAATTGCTTGTTGTAGTTTTACAAGTTACAACCTACAGGTTACCTCCAGTTACTACCATAAACTACTAAAGATTTGCAGTAGCAAGAATGACAAGAATCCAAACAAACTTCGGTTGGTGAAGCCATGTGATCAGAAAACAACAATAAGATGAGGGTACTAAGGATCCATTACAATCACTTGTTCTGAATACATCAAGGCTAGAGCCAAACGATCTGGCTTTTCAGAAAATACATATACTTCTCTTTGCGCTATCATTTTACTTAGCATGGCCAATTCATCAGAGTCGCCGTGTGTTAAACACCCCCAAAAACTTCTCTCGGACTCCCGGTGATGGTCATGACTGGCTGGCTACTTTTCTTTACATCCAGAACTATGTGACAAGAGGGCGTACAACCACGACCTAACACAGAACACTAAAACACGATACTGAGAATATTTATGGTTTCGGTACTCGATCTAGTGGCAAAGCAAATTTCAGATCTTTCTGCAAAGGGCTTGGTGAGGTTGCTGTGCCGTCTTATTTGGCTGTGTTGTTGTGTGTACTAGCTCAGGCTCAGGTTGGACTTCACGGCATTCGGTCCTAATCCAAGCCATGGCTGGCTCTGAGGCTCCTTCTTGACTGGTGCAGCATCTGAAGGAGAACTTTGATATGGTGTCTTTGCATTGAGACTGAAGAACAACAAAAGGGCACAAATTAGTTCCAAATACAACACTGGGAAACAAATGAAATGGCCATACTGAAAAAAAAAAAACACAACTTACCGATCCTTTCTCTTCTCAAGGAAGCGGTGAAGAGAAGCCTTCCTCATAATAGGCATATCTACAAAACAAAAGACATGTTTCGATCAATAATAATCGGCAAATAACAAAGTTCACCAATCATATTTTGAAACTTCAACTAAGTAAGAACAGAAACAGAGGGAAGAGTATTCACCAGAAGCACGAGCAGGCTTCTTAGCATCAGGCTGAGCAGCAGACAAGCTGATGACCGGGGCCGGCACGGCCTTGTCGGTGACAGCAGCAGGTGCAGAGGGTTGAGGCAAAACAACGTTCTGTACCACAGGGCTCCCCTTGCTGGCAAGCTGCATCAGGTCCTTTGCCTTGTCGGCAGGGAAAGCGTCAAACACCAGCACCTTCCCGCCATAGAAGATGGTCAGCTGCTTAGGCTTCTCTTTATTTTCTTGCTCCCTGACAAATATTACAAAGAAGGAAAACACTGAGAACAACTGTGCTTGTTGAACACTAATTCAGCTTAAGCTTAGCAAATGGATTCTCTTCCTTTGTTGGTTAAAAGACCTTATCTCACATGGATGGCAGGGTTCCATCTCAGATTAACCCCTCCTAATGTTACCAGCAAGGTAGTTAATGTTAACATTAGGTACTGTACAATCTAAACAATTCTGAGCATGTTGTTTGCTTTGCCTGATAAAAGGAAACGTCGTGTTGCTTCTTGCAGAAGACGCTTAAAGACTACTCCTACAAAGATACGGTCTTGACCAGGGAATATCGACAGAAACCGAAGTACAAGGATGCTTTACACACGGGTCTGTCATTTACCATCCGGGTCAACTAGATTTCAGACCACCTTTGTAACATGTTTCACCTATGAATGAACACTCATTAAACTCAGATTACTATGTTTCCAAAGTCAAATTGCCTGATTATTTTTGTCCATGAGACCTAAGACAGCTACTAGGTTCTACCAACAACTGTAGCACAAGCCAAAATCGAAATGGATGGATTTACATGATGCCAAGCCGCAAGCAGTAGTACGCACCTAGGGGCAGCAGCAGCATCCTTGACGCCGAACCCGGCGCTCTGCGGGAACAGCTCCATGGTCTCCTTCCCCCTCTCGGCCTCCTCGCCCTCCGCTCCGGGGAGCAAGCTAACTGTCGCCGGCGTCCTCTGCTGCTCAACCTCGCCTGAAAGAAGAAGGGAAAAAAAAAACAAACAAACCAAAGCCGGATAAGAGAGTGCGGGATTCGAAGTCCGAAAAACGTGGTTCCCAACCCGGATAAACCGAGGCCCCGCCCAGATCTCACAACACGCCCCCCACAGGAATCGAAACTGGACCCCCCAGATTTCGGAATCTCCCCCCACACACCACACCCAGAAGGAGCCAAGCCCACCTTTGATCCCGAGGCCTAGCTCGGCGGCCGCGGCACCGTTCTGGCGGACGAAGCGGCTGAGGAGGCTGCACGCGACGGCGAAGCTGGTCGCCCTCTCCCCTCCTGGCCTCGCGGACGCCGCCATCGCCGCTTCGTCTCACGTCTCACCCCCAACCCCAGCCGGGCAAGCAAGCAAATCTCCGCGCCGCCGGCTCCAACTCCTCCGCCCCTCGTCGTGCGCTGCTCCTGGCTTCTCGCAGCAGCTTGCGGTGGTTAGCCTCTCTGGCTACTCGTGAGCGCGGGCGGGCTGGTCCTCCTCGTGTGAGCACGCCGCTTATAAAGGACCCCGCGGTTTCCACCCAAATCCCGCGATTAAAAAAAAGCCCACGGGAATCCATCGCTGGAAATTGTTTATCCAAAGTTTTCTCGCCGGCGGAGGAGGGGCGACTATTTTAATGGCGTGGGGTGCGGGGGTGGGGCCCGCTATGAAAAACCCGCACGTGCTTCGTGTGGGGAAGGGACAGGAGACGGAGAGAGGAGAAAAGGTTTCCCGACGTTGCGTCCGCCGAGCGCTCGCTTCCGACGGGACGGGTGGGGCCCGCGCCGCGCGCCCCATGTGCGTGCTGTGCGCTCGCGCGCGCGGTGCTTGGCCTCGTGATTGCGGGTGGGCCGCGCCGAGCCGGACGGGTCGATTGGACTGCCCGGTAACACGAGTTGCTGCTGCCGCGGGTCAGGGTTGGGCCGGGCTCGGTCGCTTTGACTAGAGACCCTTTTGGTGTCGTGTGTTGCTGTTCGACGGGACGGATTAGGCCAGCCGATTACTGCAGCAGGAGTGCAGGACAAGGCCACTATTAACCATACGTTTTTTTTTTAAAAAAGAACTTTTTACTTTGATGAAACTTTTTTTTAATCTGTATTGGCGGTATAAATACCATTACATGGATTTTTATGAACGAGCACATGTGGTTCAGTGTTCGTTCGTCTTGTTCAAGTTGTCAAAGGAATGACTACAACCAATAACCTTACGTCAAGTAATTTGTCACGAGTCAACTTTTTGCCTAACTTTGGCTATATTATTTTTACACCCTCAACGAAGCTACACCTAGCCGTGAAAACAAAATGCCAAAAAGGTACTACGACAGTACTCAAATCGACTCAAAGCAAAGGCTAAATTGTGCTTGCTGAGAGCATTATCTATTCCCTTTATTTACTTTTTTTACACATAGCATCATGTTAGTAGGTGCATATTTTTCTCTTGTAAACTATCAAATAATTTTTCTATAAATTAAAATTTCATAACTACAGATACTATTACCTACTAGTGGGTCTCTTTAATTTGGCACAAGGGAATGGACTTGATTCTAGGTCCTTGAGATAAATTTATATCTTCTTACTTATAGATAGATGGGGGGAAAACTAAAGCAACCCTAGCTAACACGTCCGGAGGAGCAGGAGTTGAAAGGGGGCCGAAGCAAACATTTTGGAGGGTAAGCACTACAGCTAGGATAGTAGGTCGCCATGGTCGTGGCACGAAAATAAAATAAGGTAAAGGTCGCTCCCACCATGAAACTTCCTGCTGTCTTCCTACTACTGCCTCGGTGCCTTGTGCACCATCATCCCTTTCACCCAATCTTTGTCTCTTGTCTAGTGAATTTCGTTTGTATCCGTTCCCAGCGTGATTTTCCTCTTCTTTACATGTTATCTCTTTTTTTATTAAAAGTGCTAAATTCTCTTCAATTTAGCATGCTATGAAGCTTCTTTGCTCGGGCTAATCCCCCCTCTTTTGTGTTTGAGGCGCGCGGAATCCCTGTTACCATTCATGTAAATTGTTCTTCCTCCTCTTAAAGAAAAACATGCCCAGTGGCACGGTCGAGAAAAGTTAAAGGGGCTTCAATATAAATAGGATAAATTGCAGAAGAAAAAAATTTACACGGTTCAAGTCGACCAATCATGTCATCGAGTGCTCATATAACATGCACCGTACAATACCGTACGTCATGTGGTGAAAATGCTGTATTTAGCCAGTTCTTGCAAGCATTATATATTATTTACATCATCTTTGCTGGTACATGCATTCGTAAAGTCCGGTGGTGAGTAAACTACTAAACTGAGTATGTCTTGTTGACCATTGATTAATTGATCTACGCGCGCAAGCACAGACGAGATGACAGATGTTGGTTTGTGTTGCTTTCTTTGGCTCCTTTTGCGCGACGGCTATTCCACAAGCAGCTGTCATCTCCGTGTATATAAATTGTGCTAGAAGAAAAAAGAAGTACAAGTGTACGAGAGTGATGCTCCAAAGCCTCCACTCCAGTTTGTGTGCTCATCACATGGTTTCAAAAATTACTGATGATTTAGGATTTCCAAGTAGCCGCTGTAACGCTAGTCACGATAAAACTTTTAATACAAGGCTCACATAGGTTCTCGTAGGTGTGTTGAGATAAAAAAAACTATGTAGTATATATATTGAAATTTTATTTAATAATATCCTATTATAGTAAGTGTGAATTTTTCTCATAAACACAGTGTTGTAGCTTGTAGTTACTTCATCTATTCCAAATTATAAGTTGTTTTGGTTTTTCGGTTCATTCATAAACATATTATTATATCTAGATGTATAGCAAAATTGATGTATTAAAAAAAATCAAAACGAGTTATAATTTAGAACCGAGGGAGTATTGGCTAATACACACGGCTAGCAATGCTTGATTCCATTATGAAAGCATGCACCTTGGTTATCGCAATTATGAAAATGTTCATTCTCTAGTAATGGTAGAGAGTCGGAA